>VZTN01034394.1:0-37376 GCA_013400515.1 Erpornis zantholeuca | reverse complement strand
GCTGAGAGCAGGCAGCCGCCGCGGCGAAGGACCGCGCTCCCGGAGTGCTCCGCGCGCCGCGAGGGGCGGGCACGGCCCCCTCACCGCCACACCTCAGCCCTGCCCGGGCTCGGGAAACTCCCCACCCCTCACTCACTCACTCGGGCCTCAGGGGCTTTGGAGTTCTTGCGATGTTGTTGGTACGCAGTAACAGTGAAAAGCACAGGTTGAGCGGTTTCGTACCGAAGTGTTTTATTAACAGCCCAATCCACCCGAATTGACAGATGGATGTGATAATTTCACAGGGTGAAAGGACATTGGGCCATTGGAGCATGTCCAAAGAGCTGGAAAAGGGTCTGAAGCACAAGTCCCATGAGGAGCAGCTGAGGGAACTGGGATTGTTTATCCTGGAGAAAAGGAGCCTCAGGGGTGACCTTATCACTCTCTACAACTCCCTAACAGGAGGGTGTAGCCAGGTGGGGCTCGGGCTCTGCTCCCGGGAAACCAGCGACAGGATGAGAGGACACGGCCTACAGCTGCACCAGGGGAGGTTTAGGTTGGACGTTGGAAGGAATTTCTTTACAGAAAGGGTGATTAGACATTGGAATGGGCTGCCCAGGCAGGTGGTGGAGTGACCGTCCCTGTGGGTGTTTAAGGAAAGCCTGGATGTGGCAGTCAGTGCCATGGTCTGGTTGACATGGTGGTGTTCAGTCACAGGTTGGACTCAAGGGTTTTGGAGGTCTTTTCCAACCTAATTGATTCCGTGATTCTGTGATTCTGTGAAGTAAACCTGACAACCTATTCCAGTATCATCCCGCAGTCACCAAAACAGGTATCACACCTACGGAGCTCTCAGTTACAACAGCCGGTGGTCTATAAAATTAGGATTATCAGAATTTACCACAAGATTTAGAGATGACAATTTAAAACAGTATTTATTCTTTCTGAGTAACTCATCCTATTCAAGCACAAGCTTGAATTCTTCCTGTATTGGGCTAAGTTACCAAGAGAGAACGTGAAGTGTGTGAAGCAGTAGGTAGGGCTCCTCCAAAACTTTGAATCTGTATTTTGGATTGCATTCTGCATTCCCTAAGAAATCCTCTTAACCAAGACCTTGCTACAATACCTAAACAACTTTGTTCAATAGCTTCCATTATCTGAAATCACTTAGGGAAGTTTTTTCTTCCAGTTTTATATAGTGATACTTTTACAACTACTAATGAGCAACTCCATAGCAATTACTTTGACCTAGAGTTCTTGTACAGTCTGAACAATGCCCATAAGTAATAGGCCTGGTGGTTTACTTGTAGATTATCATCTCCAAATAATAGCTGCGTTAGTAGCTAAACTTCAGGAAATTTCTTGTAATTGCCCTTTGTTCAGATTTTTAACCATACTTATCTTAGAAGTTCATTAAATTACAGTTTTGTTAGCAAACCCTCCTGTCTCTAAGTCACTGGCCTCTGTTTTGGTGATTGATAAACGGTCCAGGTTTCTTCTGTATCTTCTACTGATACAGATGCATCTCCTCAGATGTGCTTAACAAATGTTTCTATGTCACCCATAAGTGGGTTCCCACTGACAGAAGCAAAAAAGTCAAAATGCAGTATTGTTTTCTTTGCTTATTCAAAATACTACAGTGTTCAGAACTTTTCATCTTCAAAATTCAGACTGTATTTTTTAAATCTAAACAAACATCACTGTTACTAAAATACACATGTTTTAATATGTTTGTTTTCCTGGTATCTTTTCTTTCTGTCACTGAGAGTTTCTGCTGCCTTTAATGCACTGCTCAACCTAACAGCTCATTCCTTCAGTGTCTTTACTTTTTTTCTTTCTAGTCTTGCCCTTCTGAAAATCCTGACACACCACAATGCACAAATGCTGTAACTCTCTCTCTTTCTAGTTAGGGCTTTGCTATCTAACAGCACATAAGGGTTCGCTTCTCCTTGTGTTAATGACTCACAGAATTTCCTGTCCAAGGACTGGGACCTGCTCTGTTACCCACTCACCCAACTTGTGTAGCATCTCAGACACCTGGCGTTACTCTTGGGGTATCCTGTGCAGGGCTGGGAGCTGGACTTGATGATCCTTGTGGGTCCCTTCCAACTCAGGATATTCTATGGTTCTATGATTCTAATTTCTGCTTCTCTTTTCCCAAAAGCAAAAGCAATCCAGCACTGTGCAGGGATGCTCCAGCCTGCGTGCAGAGAAGGGCAAGATGCACAGATGGAAAACAGCCTTGTGTGCATGCAAAAGTGGTGGGAGAAACAGTGTTAGCCCCCAAGTCAGCAAGTGCTTTGCCTTGCTGCTGGGAGCTGTTATCCATCACGCAAGAGCAGTGTTCTGCAGGCACTCTGCAGTGGCTGACTGAGGAAAGCTGTGCTCAAGCTTTCCCTTCCTACCCCAGTATCCCTAGGGAGCTCCATGGCACACCAGCACTGGGCTGGGGGCATTGAACCAAGCACAGAAATACAGAAATAGCTTTGTCTTCCACCAGGAGGATCAAACAGGGTCAGAACACTTGGGTATCCTTTACTTGGTTGGATAACCAGACCTACACGGCCCATGGGGGAATGGTGCGTAACAAGGTCAGGTTTGGGCTACGTGAAACACAAAACACAGGGTCTGTTCTTCCCTTGTGTGCACCGTCATAGAAAACCTGTGGGTTTATGTAATCATCAGTGTGCAGTCAAGGCTGGTGATTGCGTTCTACAGCTTCCTTGGCTACAGCTGCAGCCAAAGCAACGTTACTCTTCAGCCTCCTTTTTCTAGTTATCAGCATAAATTTAAAACAGAATATGCCTTGATTAGATAAAGCTGTTCAGGATGTGCAGGAGGTTGTGCAGCTTGCTAGAGCAAAGTGGGAGAAACATGATTTCATGTTGCTGTGATGGATATGCTAAAGCAGTGATGTGAAACATCACAGAACAGAGGTTACAGAGGTTACTTCTGGGTCATATGGAGTTAATGAATGAATGAATATGTGAATTAACTAGGATGAAATACTAAAGCAGGCTTCAGAGATGATTTTGGGAGCTGTCTCCTCAAATGAATGCACACTCTGCCTGTGATCTGCCCTTTCTTACCTACCATGACTTTCCATCTGCAAGTGCAGGATCTGGTTAAACTCCACTTGTTTCTTTTCAGAAATGTCTCTGGCTCACAGTGAGTTTGGATTACTTAAGCATTGCTTGCCCAGGTAACTGAGAAGAGCAAGGAGGTGCCAACTTCACCCTGAAACCAGGAAAGGAAAAATGCTGGGAAAAATCCTGTGGTGGTGGGAATGCTGCTATGGGGCAGTCAACACTGGGGTCAGCCTGGGATGCCTGTCTTCCATTTGGCTTCATTATTCTCCCACTTAACCTCAATGTTTTGGTCCATTATCCTTTGTTTCCCAATAAAGACTGATTTCTTTCCTTTCTCCAGATGATAGCTGTGCTCAAACCATCCTTTGGGCTTTCTCACCCTCCGGGTGAGAAAAAGTGGTGCTTGAAGCCTTCAGGAGCCATCCTGCAAAGTATCCGCAATGGGAATCCTGCTTTAACAACTCATGCACTGAGAAGAGCACCAACACCCACAACAGATTGCATTCCTGGCCCTTAAGGAAAGAAAAAGGAGAGAAGCCACAACATTCTGCTATAGAAATGGCTCATTCCCAGGCATGGGGAAGCATTTATTTGATCAAGCAGAACTAACACTTCTGTGGAAACAGAAGAAACAGAACCCATTTGCACACATGCACCATCCCAGGAAACTCTCAAGTGCAAATAAGCAGCATGATATAAGGTATTCCACAGTCACATCACCAGTCTGTCCCCTGGACTGGATTTTTAACTTTATAAAGACATTTTGTAGAAAATTGTGTAAGAGAACAAGAATTATCAGGAGTAACAGGCACTTCTCATTGTTAGGTATTCCCCAACATGAAAAAATTGTTTCATCATTACCAAACTTATTCCACCTTTGTTTTTTTTTCCATTTTGGGCAACTAAGAGTCTTAAGGATCTGGTTTTTGTTCTTCACAGGAGGAGGCACTAAACATGACTGACATCAGGAGCAGTCTGTCCACTGAAGACTTAGATAAATGTGCGGGTCAGAACATCTTCCTGTTGCTGATTGTGGAGGGTTCCAATGCCAACTGCTGGGGCTGGTAGCGGAGGTCTGCTCACAAGACGGAACTGAAATTTGAGTTGTGGGGAAATGGTTAATGAAAGACAGAATCATATCTGGAGGTCCTGATGCCATGCTGATATCTGCTGCCAGATACTGGGCAGTCCCAGTTGGAGGTAATGCAGGAAGTTATCCCCCACCTCCCAAAGACCATGGCTCCAAGGACATTATAGTGCACAATCTGCAGAGCAAATGGCACCTTTGCATTCTCCTCCTACTCCCCTACCTGAGATCTTTCATTATCCTGTCTACTTTCACTGAACACCATATAAAATAAAGCTCCAGTCCTGCTCTTCACCAATGGTGCTATAAAGAGCAGATGTAGCTGAAATTAGAACACTTATTTTGGTTTAGGCATCAGGATTAGGTTTTTGTTGTAAGCACCATAGAATTTTGCATTCAATGAGAACTTCAAACTTCATTTTAAAGACTAAAACACCTGGGGAACATCTTACCTTAAGCCCCAGCTGCTTTTCAAACCGTGGAGACACAAAGGACCATGGACCCATGTTCTGTGGTTCTTCCTGACTCCAGATGAAGACTAAAGGAAGGATAAGGGTACATAACAAACATACATATTTATCTTTCCAGCAAAGAAAGAAAAACAGTTTTTCGTTTTTGTAGCACCTCTATTTTTTTGTCTGGCCACTACCTTTGAAATGAAGGCATGCCACACTCAATTCCCTTGTAGGTCACAGCTGAATTCAAACCCAAAGTATGTCCACCATTAGGGTATACTCTGTGTATATTCTGCTTTTCTACTACTGTTTTCAAAAGCTACTAAAAGGACTGGGCTGCAAAGACCAATGCAAAAAAAATCTCAAATTGTTTGCTCTAATTTTCAGTGCTGCTTCTTGGAAGCTAACAATGGCAGAGAAACAAGTTCTTTTAGCACAAGTAATAAACGTTTCTGAAACATCCCACTCCAGAAACATTTGGATGTATGAGGGGTAGAACAAAAACGAAAAAGCCACTACAGCTGTTTCCTAAAAGGCAGGCAACAGATTTAGTTCAATACTTCAAAGAGACTAGGAACACAAAGTCTGGCTGACCTTTTGCATGGCTGTATTTGCTCAACTCTTGCTGTAGAGCTTCCAGGGGGAAAGGACAGAGCTCTTCAAGTCTCAGAATAGCTGTGCTGTGCTGCTTCTCTCCCAGTGTTTCTCTTTGCTTCACCAGAGCATAGTAATGCTTTCCAGAACACAGCACCACTTGGGTGACACTAAAAAAAAAGAATGTTTCCAAGTTTAGTGTTTTATAGAAACTTGATGCAGAACAGCTTCACACTTCCAACCAAAACAATCAGTCACTTCAAAGACAACTTTATAAAGCTAAATTGCTTCCCTTAGACCATCTTTTCTCTGCTTTGCCTTCCCTCCCACTCCCCTCCAACAGTTGGCAAACTAACCTTTGAGCACAGTATGCCAGAGCTCAGAAGTCCTATTTCTTCAGTAATTCCGAGAAAGTTACTATACAATGGGATTGATTTCTCTTTAGCTTTTACTATCTAAAAATTAAACACCCAGTCAAAGCTAGTCATCTCTGCACTCTCTGTAGAAAATAAACCAGAGGGAGAGAAGTCCCTCCAGAGGACAATTCTCTGCCATGCCAAGCAGGACTGCCTGCTGGAGAGGCACTACACCCTCCTGCAATCACAAAGGTCTTGGCTACCTAATCTTACTGGACAAAGCAACGAGATAAACTACACTCTTTGTGCCTCACCATCCCACTTAAAAACTCCCAAGATGCTAAGGTACTTCCAGCCTTTTGATTGGGGGTCAGGAAGCAAATAGGATAGGAGGCTCAGACTTCACTGAAATGGTCAAGCACTTGAACAGGCCTCCCAGGGCAGTGGTAGAGTCACCATCCTGGAGGTATTTAAACATCTAGATGTGACACTTGGGAAATGATTTAGTGGTGGACTTGGCAAGTGCTGGGCTAAGATTGGACTTGATGATCTTAAGGTTCTTTTCCAACCTAAACAAATCTCTGATTCATGTCACAGGTGCTCCCAGTGACTGCCAGGTAATGGACATAGTGCAGAACAGGACCCACCAGGTTGGTAACTATGGTCACAAACTCCCTGTGAGGCCAAGGGCTGACAGCCTGAACACTTCACTGTTTTGCAGACAGATGTGGTAACTACCAACAACTACCAGAAGAAAAGAAGAGGAGGTAAAACTAACCACAGTTGCCCACCATGAAACATTTTCACCTCAAAATCACCCTTTCATATCACCTCAAATTTGAACTGTTGGGCAGGAGAAAGGGACAGGACATCTAGCTTGAGCTTCTCCTCTAAGAAAGCAGAGCTACCTTTTAGGATCTACTGAGGAGTCACCAATGACAGGCTTGAATGTTGTCCCTGGGGCCATTTCTTCAAAACTTGATACAGCAGCCTACATGGGGGAAGAGTTGGAAGTTACCAAATCTAGCTGCTTTTCCCTCAGGCCAGAGCAGAAAGAATACTGAGACAGGGTTTTGGTAAGTACAAAATACACAGTCTTCCCTCTCCCTCCTATTCCCATTCCCAGGAAAAGTGGGATGATAACATTCCCAAGGATACCATCAGACCAGGAATGAACCCTACTTCTAGCTCACCTCCATTCAGCTTTAATTCTCAACCTATTTGGCCCCAAACACACAAAATCCCACTGATCTGACCCCAAAACAACAATCAGAGACCACAGAGGAATAAGAACGAGGGAAAGGGAAGACAAAAGGGGATAAAGAGCAGGAAAAAAAAAAAGAAGAAAGAAGGAGGACATTTTTCATCTTACTGGGAGCCTGAGTAACACTTTGGGAGAAGCAACAATGAGAGGTTTCCTGAAGTTTCGGACCATTTGCCGCCGGAGTAAGTGGAAATACTGTGCTGGGGTGGTAGGATGCACAACTGACATGTTGACCTGATCACCATCAACTCCCTCTTCTGAGCTGTCACACATCTGTACAGGGGAACACAGCAATACCTTGTCAAAGGCAAGCAGTGAGATCAATATTGAAGAAATAATCCAGGTACACAAGGCACACTGACCCATATAGGAGCAGATTAGCAAATATCCAAATTCAGACACTGATTTCAAGAGAGGAACAACTTCAGAGAAAAAATGGGTTTAGCATTTAACTGGTAAGATTATATCTGAGCTGCCTCCTTTGAGTACATTGCAACAGGGGCACAAAATGCCCATTTTGTATTTTTGCAGCACAGCTCCCAGAGCTCTGACTGCCAGCGCTGTGCTGGGAACATATGACCCTGAGAGCTGGGGTGGTACCTGTAAGAACCGTTCCATCCGGCAGGACGAGTGCTCAGGGCCTGCACCATCATAGCCATGGGGAAGAAGAATTACTATCCCACTCTGCAGAAGCCATTTGGACTCACCTGGAAACACAGAATGAGGAGGAAGGAAAGGATGATTTACACAGAAGATAAAGCCACAGAACACATTACTTTGCATAAACTATTCAGGAAAAAGAAGAGCTAATTTTCACATCATTAAATACAAGCCTGAAACATGCTGCTGGTATTTTGCCCTGAAGTTCACTACAGTGAAACAACACACATAAGGTGAACTGAAGTTTCTGAAATCATCATGTAGCTCTGGGCTCCCAGAAGACTTATGTCTCCATGTGGAGCAAGTGAAATTTTAAAACTTCATCTCTACACGTGTGATACAACAGCATCCTGTGAGCTAGTCCTGGCCAACACAGCAGTGCTCGTTCCACTGAGCTCTGCCAAACCTCCTGTGCAATATAAGAGATTACAGTCAAATCCAGAAGGTAATTCATTCCAGCTTCAAATACATGTGGGTGGGGTAAGAGGGCCTCTGAATTTCCATCTATGACTATAGAGGTTTTATATCTGAGCACTCAGAAACGTGCTAGAGTCAAACTTTTAAGGTGGTGTTGTGGGGGGTTTCATTTGTTTGTTTGAAACAATCACTGTTTTCCTTCTCTGTTGCTTCAGGAATTTTTCAGATGTTTCACGAAGGAAAGGCACAGCCTTTGATGGTGTATATCAACCATATATACACACAGTAAAATAAATGTGGGGGAAGAAAGGCCATTAGTATAATTAATTTTCCTTTTGTAATGATTGTACTCTACCAAGGAGTCTCTCATTTTAGTTGTGCTGTCCTCAGAGAAGAGCTGCACAGAAGTCAGGACCTCACAGGCAAGCTCATAGAACTCCTCGAGAAACCAATTCTTTGCACAACATGTTGCACTTTCACTTGAAAGAGGAAGGATTTTCTAAAAATCTGTGTAATACAAATGATTGATTCGTAAATTTATTAGTTCCTTGTACACTCACCTCCAGAAATGAAAGTGTCAAATATTATCTGGGCTCCATTAAAGAAGTCTCCAAATTGAGCTTCCCAAATTGGCAGTAACTTAGGGCTCTCAATACTCATTCCATATTCGAAACCAAGCACAGCTTCTTCAGACAAGGGACTGTTACTCACCTAACAAAAGGAAATTGTTGGGAGGGGTGAGTGAGGATGAAAACAACCAAGGGTTAAGAACCCTTGGAATCAGGCAAATCAGTGCTGGGCTCACTGAGGACATGAACTCTCTAGAGGCAACCGAGAGTCTGATTTTTTGCTGATTTTTTGTTTTTGAATGAAGGCACTGAGGGGAAAAGAATAATACCTGATCTCTCAAGGAAAAGCAAACCCACTTGTTAAAGTTATAATTTGTAATGACAAAGAATAGGGCTGCCCTGACAGTTTTTATGTCCCTGTATCTGGGGTTTGCCAGAACATACAGACTGCCTACATATGTCTCAACAGCTTTAAAAAATGCATTGTTTCAGCACAACTTGAAGGAGGTCTTGTGGGCCACAGAACCTACCTCTAGGAAACCTTTTTGGTCTGGGGACATGTGATTCAGAGGAATGTAGGTTTCATCTGTCTCTTGGCAAACCAACATCGCATGTCGTTGGCTAAAGGTTCCTCTGCCAACATCTTGTCCACTTAGTCTGATATTAAACCCTTGGCAAGCAACAAATGAAACACCGAATCGGCAAGTCATGTAAAAAGAAAACATGCAGGAAATAATTTTATCTCTTGTTATATCTCTTCTTGGATGTCCCCTCATCAGCAGCACCAAATCTGAGATGCAGTTCTTAACCAGCAACAGCTCCAGCTCACAAGCACACAGATGCTCTGACATTATTTTCGGTAAAATGGTTCAATTTACTGAAGCAAACTGCAAAAAAATGCGCATTCTGTATCATATGTAAATGGAGATTTGAATTCAGGCTAGAGAGAAGGGAGAAGAAATAGTAGCATAAAGTATACAAAGTACTTGGGAGCCCCACTGATGTCAGCTGCACTGCTCATGTGCTCACCTCTATGCAGAAATGTTTTCGGAGAGTGGGAGGGAGCTACAGTTCTTTGAAGATATTTAAGACAGTCTACAAATATTAGTGACATATAGAATTCATATTTACCTTCTCTTAGACCATGCAAATTGTCAAATTTATACATCATATCAGTCTTTTTACTTAGAAACACCTAAGAAATCTAATGTTATCCTTTATTAACATTAAAGCAAACATTTTTTACTCTCTGCTGTCTAGTTGCCTCTTACCTTGGCTCAGCAGAGAACCAAATGCTAAGGTTTCAGCTGTTGCCCAGTCCAGCTTTTTTCCTTCCTCCATTTTTTGAACTCTTGACTAAACAAATAAAGAACAAGAAAAAATAACTATTTTGTCTTTTTCCATCTGTAGCTCTTTTGGTGGCATAGACTAATATTAGAAGCTAGGGAAAAAACTGTACACTACAGAGAGAAATGCTATATTCCTGCAGCCAGCTTAGGTTGGATTGGAATACAGTCTTGTTTCAGCACATCCTGAAGAAGGTTGTCTGAGGACCACAGAACCATGGATGATCCATGTGTTCGCCTCCCCACAAACTGTGGACTGATGAATTAATCCTAGTCTGAAAATATGAAAAATCTTAGCACAGCACAGAGTGTAGTCTTGACAGACTTCTGTCTGGTTAGCAGTGATGAAAGATACCAGGTGTAAGTATTTCAGTCTCCAGAACTCCTCCCTATTCTGGCCTGCAGAAATGCAGACAAATGATCACACTGAGCTGTGGAGTTCTTGCCTTGGGCTGGGAAGACAAAAACATCAGTCTTTTGAAACACTCAACTCACAGCCTCTCTCTGGATGCCAACCAGACACCTGCACACACTCATCATCCATCAAAGAGAAACATTCGCAAACCCCAAACCAATCCAAACCAAACACAAACTTAGGAGCTATCAAACCCTGACTGTCAAACTTGGCCACATGTTGTCTTATGCTTATATATATGTCATAAAACACTCACTACTGGCTTTAGAAACTATACACAATTGCCAGGTTCCTGAGTCATTCTCTCACAAAGTACTCATTCTAATTACAAACTATATAAATGTTAGTAAGTTATCATAACAGTTTCTCTCTATTTGTAAGAGTAATACACTATATTTTTATGAGCTTTTTTCTTCATTGCAATAAAATATTGTTGAAATAACAAACTAAAGTATATGGTCAGACCTGGAGGAGAGGATACATCTTCGAAACTGGAGGAAAAATGGCATCATTTCAGCCTTGAAACAGAGTGAGCTGTTTTTCCTAGAAAATACCATGCTATTCTTTAACTGGCAACCCTGCTGTGTTTAGACTTTTCCCTGTAACAGGTTGTACCTTTGGGCCATGGGATCAGAAGTATCATGATGCTCTACTCACCTGTGCATAGGTCTTCAGGAGATGGCTGTGCATCTGGAGCTCTTTGGGCACCTCCACAGACTTGACTCCAATGAACTGCAGGAGTGGCACAGGCATCCCTGTGTCCCAGGTGGTGATTTTGGCAGAAGGCTCCACAAAGCCTTTCCAGTGAGCCTGCAGGTTGGTAGGAGGTGGACTGTATGAAGTCAGGTTGGCAAGGTGATCGTTCAGCTTAGAATAGTATGTAGTCTTTATCTCAGACACTTCAGCCTCAGTCATGAGCCCAGCAGCTGTGAGGTGTTCTGCATATGTGTCTGGGATGCTCTTACGGGATCTGCCAGGGATGGAATCAAATGACAGAGTTATTAAGCCTAAAAACAGCATCACAGGACAACAAGGCCATCTTACTACAGTCAGGTACCATGGAAAACTCATCTAAACAGTGTCCTGGTCCAAGATACTTATTTCCATGAAGTTCACTTTCCTGGCATTTTCAGAAAGATATAAGTTCTCTTAGAGATGTGTTTTACAGTCCTTTATTCAAAACAAAGAAGAAAAAGTGCTATGGTTGGCAGTTACAAGTAAAAACAAGTCAAAATCCCCTCTGTGCTACCATGCATACTTTCTTCAGAGAAATTCACAGAAGGATTTTTGATTGGAGAGAATCAAGGCAACCATTCCATAAATGCTTCACCTAAAATATCAGAATTCACTGGCAAGTGAATTTTTGTGTGTTTTTCTTCAGAGATAAGGATGGAATCTGAATACATTTAAATGATTATAAAGATAAGTCCCCCCTGGAAGCAGCAGGACCAGGAAAAACAAGACAAACGTCATGCTGGCTTCCTGCCCATTCTCCCACATTATTCACACTTCTCCATGGCACAGAGAGGGCAACTTTGCCCTCAGATTACCAGTGGTCACAAATTTGAAATCCAAGAGCTACGTCCAAGATTGTTCTTCAAAATGCACCAAGCTGCACATTCAAGAGCAAACAGTAGTGATTACCCTCATTACCATCTCATCATCAGACTCACACCGTAGTCAAGGGCTGCTGACAGTGTAGCTGCACTTACATAAAGACCTGTGGATATGTCAAAGGATCTCACACAGAGACTTCTGTTGCAGCAGCAAGACTGAGGTGGTGCAGACATGTTTTGGTGGTGCAACCCTTACCTGATGATTTTGTACATGCTGGGGTTGGTGAAGAAGGGCTCATCAAGCTCATTGTGGCCCCACTGCCTGTAGCACAGCAAGTCCACGATCACGTCCCTGCGGAACTGCCGCTGGTACTCCACAGCCAGTCGTGTGGCACGGACAACTTCCTCAGGATCATCCCCATTCACATGGATAACTGCACATCCAATGATTTTGCCTGCTCAGGGATTCAAAACAGAACAGGAATCACACCCAACCCCTTCCAAAGAAAGCAGACACATACCTGCTCTGCTGAAACTACAGACAACCCATGTGAAGTAAATATAATAAAAACAAATCCAAAAAAGATGCTCTTTGTGATGAGAGCTGAGGTAAAGAGAGGAGTTTTGCCTGAGAGAAAGTGCAATTAGCCCAACCTGTTGTATTTGTAAGTTTGAGCACAACTTCTTTACAAGCACTTTGTTCCCAGAGGACTTTTTAGACACAGCTCCTGCACCATATTAATCTGGTAGTATACAGGGACTGAGAGAGAATTACTTGATTGCTTCTCTTTCAAAATTTCCTTCTTATCCTAAGCTATCACTACTGTGAATTCACACAGGCCAAAAGCAACTTTCTTCCTTATTAGTAGGAATATCATTCTGTCCACTGCTCTCCAAGCAGAGACATCTCTTCATTAAAGAGAACACTCTAAAATTTCAATATCTTAACATCCTCTTCTGTATGACAATTTGGCTGCAAGCAACAGTGCTCCTTTTGTACTTTTATCTGTCCAAATTCAGAGAAACTAAGATACTTCAGCCATTCCTGGCTCATGTCAAGTTTCCCTCCCTAGCAAAATACTAAAGCTCAGCTACATAACAGCCCCTCCTCACTGACAGAGAAGAAGAAAGGAAAACTAAGGAAGGAGGCAAAAAACCAAACCCAAACAAAAACAATCCATAACACAAAACCAGCCCAGGGAAAGCAGTAATAACATATGCTATCTACCTTATCAGTTTTAATGAATCTTCTTTTTTGGTTTGATGAAACCGTAAGACAAACACTTGATGTTAGGTCAAAAGCATACAAAAGTATATTTTTACTTACAGGACACATATACAAGATAACTAACTACTATGTCTCTGATCCTACAGACAATATATCTGTTTATCCCTAAGAAAGATCAGTCCAAAACAAAGCTTCTAGTTTAGGCATAGAAAGGTCTTGAGCTTCATATTTAAATTGAAAGCTCAACATGCTCACATGACAACAAATAAAACTGCAAAAATGGAGGAGTATCTGACCTATAAATCTTGCTCAGAAAACACACTGGGGGATGATTTTTGTGAAATTTAACAAGATATATTTAAAATAAATCTGTTATATACTCCACTACAATACCTTTTCAAAAGCTGTCAATAATATGACAGAAACTAAATGGGTTATTAAGACTTCACAGCAATCTTGCAATTATTTTATCACATCCTGTAAAAATGTGACAAGATTTCCCCTTGATATTTAGTCTTCACCATAAAGCAGATAGGGGAGGGCATATTTTTAGCATCTGAATTGTTGCTAGTAGGAGGGAATAATCGATAATAATTTTAATTTCTACTCTACCATGAAACTGGAGTTATATTAATCTCTCCCTAGAGCTGACAGGCAGTTGCTATAAAAAGTCCATTGCACAGCTTATACTGGAGTTAAAAATCCTTTCTGACACTACAGGCAATGTTGCTTGTGACTCAATCCTACATACCAATGTCACTGCAGTACAGAGACGACCTTCCTCGCTCTGGAGGAGTGGTATAGCCCAGCTGGTTATTAACAATCAAATGGATGCTCCCACCAACTCTGAAATGTGGTAGATTAGAGAGGGTCAGTGTTTCAGGAACAATCCCTTGCCCAGAGAAAGCAGCATCGCCATGAACCTACATCAGGGAAGAAAATGGAAAAGTCTCATTACGAAACACTGGAGGAACAGCAAAATCAAAACCATAATTCATTAAGCAAGGCCTTCTAAATGGAGTACATGAAACAGATACAGTTCCAGCTGGACCCACTTCTTAATCCCTCTCAGAATACTCTTTACATGACTTGAGAGTTTATCCAACCCTATCACTAACACAAGGTCATAGCAGCCAACAAATGTACATAACTGCCTGATGTAATCCCTACCTGGAACTGACATGCAATCTTTTAAAACTGACCTACCAGTGTCCAGGTGACTGCAAGTTTCCTGCCTATGGCAAAGCTGCAGAAGTCAGAGGCAAGCCACCGACCCCTGAACAAAGAGTCACTCACCACAGCATTCACTACACCTTTGCTGAAGTTAAATGCTGGTGAACTGCCACTTATGCCCATTTCCACCTTACCAAACAGACAAGAACAAAAAAACTGGTGGAAAATGAACTGAATGGAAGCACTCAAAGAAAAACTTACAGAAAGAAATAAAACCTAAGTTCTTAGTTACATTTCAAAATAGCAATAGCAAATAAATGTTGCAAATTTAAAAAATGGTTTGGAAGAGAAAGGGAGAATACTGTGATATCCAACCCAGGTTTCCATAAAAGGCTAGCGATACTGGAGTATCATCTAGCATTTCAATGTTTTGAAATTGAAGACAGTTCTCCATTGACAAATATGACCACAGCTTCCTCAGAATGCAGACTCAATCATTTGCAGATCAAAGTCACTATGCAGATTGATGCACTTTCTTATTGAAACCAGATGACAATTCTACTTTCTAGCTATGGAATAATGGTTTCAAGCCTTCTGCAAGTACACCAAGGTAACAGAGGTGCAATCAACCACTGAAACGGCAGCACTGCATATTATACCATTCCAGTACAGATTTTTCAGATTCCAGTATCACAGCAAAACAAAGGTAACTACTGCAAGAGAGACAAGCCAGCATCCCCACTCTATCCCTTACCATGTCACACTTGTTCCTGAAGTGTTGGGTTTTCACTTTTCCCTCCTGGTTTCTTCTGCTGCCTAAGAAGGCTACATTTCTCAGTGATAGCATTTGAATGAAGACCCTAAAACATCTGAGAAAACTTCATGGCCTTTAGCACATCCCAAAGCATTAAAGCCTACAGACAGTGTGACTATCAAACTATATAGGACTCTTCATATGCATCTCAAACCTCAGAGGATTCAATTCCTGTGGTGCAGGTAGGATTTTACTCATTCTACCAAAAAGATGGAGACAGTTTCTGCTAGGGCACATTTTTTTCTCTGGGCTGCATTAGCAAAAAGCTAAAAGAAAGGTCATCAACTTTAATTCACCAGTGACCCTAAGAGTGGAATTTGTTTCTGGGAGATCTTGCACTCAGATTTCATTTCAAAGCATAAACATCAGTAGTTGCCTGATGTCCAGGAAGTGGAGTTAAGGTATGTGAGAAGGTGAAAAATAAACCACTCTCCAGCAGACATGGACAATTAAACACTGCAGAGGTGTCCATGGGTAGTTAACCAAGAAGAGATTTATAATCCTTATAAATTCTGAGCACACTGAAGTTCCACAAAAGAAGACTTTCACCTGGACAATGAAGCTCGCCACTGACAATGCCACCTTAACTGATCTTTACTCATTCTCCCCTCAAGCTCTGGCACTGAGGCTTGTGGAAGAAGAAATGCCAGTATAAACCTTAATTCAGAGTTCAGAGTATCTACACTTATACTTCTCAAGAGAGAGGACTGTAAAAACAGAAAGTCCGAAGAGAAAATTACAAACCAAGATTCTGAAGCACAAGGTACCTGCTTTCATCTCTTTTAGGCGAATGAGAGCAGTTAACAGTTACAACTAAGAAAATTGCCTGTTTTCAATGTAACTCTTGTACTTCTTAAAGACACAATCACAAGTAATGACATCCAGCTTCCATGATACATTTTCTTCCTTTTAGGAATACTTTGAATCAGATGGAGGTGTTTAAGTCAGAATCAAATATTTCTCTTTGCTATGTAATCCTCCCTAGCACTTACCCCTGTAAATCCTAAAAAGTTAAATATTTCTTGGATAGAGACATAGATAAATGAATTTCTTCATTTATCCTGAAGAATCTTTGTTTAAAGAGTCATAGTACGTTTATTATTACATAGTGAAGATCTAACATTGTGAGAAATTAACAATAGTATCTTCTCAAACTAAGACATAACTGCACTGAAAGATGGAGACACATTGGGCAGCAAAAGTTGCCTGCACTTGCATGCCCTAAAGCCTTTTTAATAAAAAACTAAGAACCCAAACTTGCCCAGAATATTTTGTATACTCATTTCTGCTTTTTCACAATATCCACACCCTTCTAGAAGAAACCAAAACATTTTTTCAACTGAAATTACATTTTCATCCCTACAGGTAACTTCCTCCATATTTGTTCCACTTCACAGAACATTTCTGCCCAACTTGTTTTTACTCCTGGCTTTAAAATGTTAAGAGTTTGACTCACTTGTTTTTCCAAGTTGAATTCAATGCAAGAGAAGAAAAATTATCAAGGAACTATTTAGGATTGCTTCTACAGCTATACAAGTCAGTTCAAGGAGTAAAAACTAATTCCAGCAGTCTTCAACACTACCATGACAAAATGACAAAATTCTAAATCCTCCTGAACATTTTGCAGCCTTGTTGACAGCTCTTCTCCAAACCCATTAATTTGAAAGGTTTCCAGTGGTGGTTTAAATGCAAAAGTGAGGAAATGCACACATGGCTCTCAATGCAGAACATTATTAAAATAAAGGAAGTTATCAGAATCGGTTATTCAGAAATCTTAGAAGCGTAATTATTTAAATGCCAGCATCATCAGATATGCCACCTGGAAGTCTTCCTTGCCCTCCTCTTTCACTATAAAGAGGATTCCAGTTCTTGACATCGTACATTAATTCAGCTTTGCTTGATATTTTTTTATGTACTCCTGCTGCCATTCTAGTCCTGTAAGTCTTAAAAAGATTAGTTACAAATTGTAAGCAAAATACCTGCAGGCAAATAACTTTGTCCCCAGGCTGTGCAGAGCTCTCTGGGGAGTAATCTCCATCGAGCAGAGTCTGTTGCCTTGCTCGTGTCTTGCCCACAGCCACTGGGTTGATGGCTTCTAAGTGTGAGGGGTTGGGGAGCAAGGTGACGTGCACAGGTCTGTGGGAGCCGAAATCAAGATCTACAGAAGATGTCAGGTGGGAGAGAACATCCCCAATGGCTGCTGAATTCTCTGGAAACTCACTCAAACCACGCATCTTGCGGAACATGAGCTGCACAGAAACAGATTTGGTTAAAACCCTTTTCTGATTCACTGACATGTTGAAAGAAAAACACTCTCCTACTCCTGAAATTGCAAGGATGCTTCTAAGTAACAGCACATAAAACCCTTCATTAGAGGTCTTTTAACAGTCTCCTGCAGACAGTTCACTGAAGTGTTGATTGGAAGGGAGAACACTCTCACACAGGTAACATTTTTTGCTCCAGCATTTACAACATGGCAAACTTTCAGGGGTTTATTCTACTGCAAACAAACCAGGCAACTGCCTGTGAGATTATAAATCTCT
The DNA here is from genome assembly GCA_013400515.1 of Erpornis zantholeuca. NCBI lineage: Eukaryota > Metazoa > Chordata > Aves > Passeriformes > Timaliidae > Erpornis > Erpornis zantholeuca. The sequence goes on along the minus strand of VZTN01034394.1, from coordinate 19,831 downwards.
CACCTCAGGAGGAAGCAGAAGTAAGCCTGCAAGCAGATTAAGCCTTCCCCGATGAGGCATTCCAATGATGATATCTGTAACCCCGCTGTATGCACACATCTTGAACAGCTCATGGAAGAAGCCCATCATGCTCTCTGCTCCTTCACCACCATATCGCTTCACTGTGGCAAACTTGGTGGCCAAGAAGTGATCAAACTCCTATTAAAAACAGGAGGACTTCAGTATTAGGCTATTTTAAGCAGCAGCCTTGTGTTTATAGAATTGAAATATAATTTATGTTTATACCCTTGAGGCATACAAATCTAAACATACCCCTGGAAAGTCTCAGCTCACTCTGCACCCACACAGTCTGAGACCAGAAGCTATGATGACTATAAAAAATCAGCTCTTATCTCCTCCTAAGCAGAAAAATGCTGGATTGAGGAGCAAACTTTCTCTGTCTGACATGGAAGGTGCTCCAAGAAGAACTGTAACACCGGACTAATTTACAAATCCCTTGGTAGTTTACCTGTTTTAGGTGGAAATTAAGGAATGGTGTTTTTTTACACTATAAACCATAACTATCTTGAGATACAAAGGGCTAGCAAAGCAGTGTTTAATTTTGATTTACATTAGGTACAGTCCTTAGTTCATAGGTAGAATGCTTGAGAGAAGAAAAATAAATGAATCTGTATTTACTTCATTTTCTTCTCGCTTCACTCCATTCACTTCCTCCTAGAAAGCTCTAACAAGTGACCAAGTTTTGGAAGCACTGGAAATTTCTTTAATTTTTGCAACTGAAGATAGAAACGAAATGAAGTCTGTAACTGAGAAGAGAAGACTAAGCCACACCCAAAGATCTGAGCCAACTGATAGTTGAGCAATATTAAGTTCTAAGGAATGATGTACACAAAACTAATCACATATAAAAGCAGGTTTTTCTCTCAGGGTTAAATTATACACTCTTAGTATAGTTCTGGTCATACTGAAATCAAAGTATGGCACATCAGGGTCCCAATATCAACCTCCTGTGTCACCATCAAATTCCTCTAACTGCTGAAGAGGCAACAAAAAAAAAAAAAAAAGTGGGCCATATACTTCTGTTTAGTGATCAGTAAATATTACATTTAACACTCCTTCCACTTGGAAAACTGGAAACAGGGACACTTTCACAGATCCTGCTCTTCTACCTTTCCAACTTTCACAGATCCTGCTCTTCTACCTTTCAATCCTTCTGGATAACATGGGAAGAAAAGGGGAGAAAAATTAAAACTTTTCACAGTACAGAAGTATTGGAATAATTTTTCTATATACATTTCAAAAGTGCATAAATATTTCAATTTCTTAAAGAAGGCATTGAACAAAGGTTCCTTCCTGAGAAGCACAATATTTGCCAGTGGTATATAATAACACCTCAGTCCAACTCTAAATTGTTCTTCCAAAACCTTGAGGGACAGCATACTTTAAGGACAGTAAAACAGATGAGCATGAGGGTGAGAGAACACAAAACAGCTAAGCCATGGCACAAGACTTCACAGAGTCTGCTCAACCTTCTGCTCCCATCAGTAACATTTAATATGAGCTGTCAGATCATTAATCTAAGAGTATCTCTCTTTTGAAGACTGATTATTAATGGGTTTATATCATCATGAGTTCAGTAATGGCTGGTAAGTAAATTCAGCAACAAATTCCAGTGAGATCCCTGCACTGCACTGCTTCTGGCACAACCTTGTACTTCCTCCTCCTTCACACTATCAAAGCCTTTTCAGACAGTGATTGTTCTTTTTCTGCATGAATCATGTCCAGAATAGTAAAAGATCCATGACAGACTCCATGACTATTACAATCCAGTAACAGGGAACAAAGTACCTGGGACTCCAGCATCAGTTTGCACAAGTGCTTTTTCTCTTCAGGTGTAAATGCTTCTTGCTTTAGCTCTTCAAACCTTTTGGCAAACCATTCTCTCTCCTCCAAAGTTGGAAGCTGGCTTGTTTCTATGGAAATATGCCCACAGTAGATATGGTCCAGGTAAGCCATCACATCCTCTACAGAAGCCTCCTCTTTTCCCATGTTTATAAGTCCTGGTGGGAAATAAATGTCATTAGTCATTTTGAGGGAGGAGGGGGAAGTACTAAGCCCTGTTGAAGAGAAAATAAAGCATTGAGAGACACCCCCCTCCTTTGTTTAAGGCTACAGCAAGACTCTAAGAGAGCTAAGCAAAGACAATTCTTGACTTCTGCCCTTGTACTTTCAAACTTTCACTACAGTGTTCGGTACTATGGTAAATCATAGAATGTTACAGTAACACAAGAAATAAATGTTTAACCTCGGTAGCTGTAAGAACAAATTTTCATGGTTTCCAAGGATGCTAGAAGGCAGCCTCTCACTGCACTATGACTTCCGCAACAGACATATGTAGACCGAAGTTGACAATTTTCTGTCCAACAGTTTTCATCACTGACTGAGCCACCACTCAATATCTGACTCTTCCACAGAGGCCATAGCCCCTCAATAAACCACCCATGAACAGCATTTGCTGTGATAAGGCTGTGGACGCACCTGTAGTAACGAGAGGACCCTGAAGAACTTCAGCCAGCTCTTGGATTTCAGGTACCATGTTCATAACAGCTTGGCCAGCAAACAATGGGTTTATTTTGGCTGCTTTGTGGCCATGTTCAGCATAGGCAGTTATTAAACGAGCAAGAGCATGGTCAACTAAAACCAAAAAGAAAGCAGAACAGTATCACACACACATTTGGATAAAATCCACTTACAGCACCAACACAGGAATGTTTTGTCCACTAGCAACCATCGAGGTTCTGGCTGGAAAAAGAGCTTTTCTATGCAGTTGTTTCCACCTTATTATCCCACAACAGCTCCCATCAGCAAATTTGTACATCTGCTGCCCCATCCAATTTTCAAGCAAGTACACTCTAGATTTCCCCCACAGCTCCCCTCATAAGTTAGGCTCCTGTACACATATGCAAAGCTCTTTCATCTTGCCTCGAATCTCTTTACAACAGGTCTGTCCAAGTCAAAACTAGCACATTACCAGTGTAAAAAGTCTTATTTCTTAAGCCAACTCAATCCTATCACTTATGCTTCCTTGTTCCTTGCTGGAATGACAGAAGGATTGGGTCTTAACAATAATTCAGGTCCCATGACTTCAAAAAACCAAAAGTCTGTCTGCAGGAGCCAAGAGCATGTTCTGAGCCAAATGTGGTAAGAATTATCAACAAAGGCAGAATTTGTCCAGCTGAGAGGTCACACACACATTACTGTCACTGAGCACAGCCACAGACCAGGCTGATAAACTGCAAACAATACTGCAAGTACAGTCTGCTACAAATTAATTATATGAACCCTTTTATAAAGCATTCCAAATGTGGAGGGGTTTTGCATTCTGGTAAAAAACCAGCACTGACAGTAGTCAGGTCTGAAGGCTTTTGTTTTCCAAAATGATGCAACTCTCAGACCATATCACAAAGTTATTTCTCTGATATTTGTATTTCTATTGCCAACACTCTGCTCCAACGTTACATTCACACAGTCGGCCCATTCAAAGCAGGCCCTTTTTGCTACTGGGTTCTCCAACAGAGGGACATAACCCAGACATAAGGCTAACATCGCCCACAATGCTCTCAGCAAGGAGGCCATTTAGAAGCAATTTTTAAAATATTACATAAATATATGTTAATCATTAACAAGAAGGCTACTTTGTGACAGACCTTGGTGTCCAGGAGTTACAAACTGGTTTCACTCCTGCTTCTGGGCAAAGGGTTTAATTCCTACCGGAGTCTCCAGAGTAAAGGTAATGCAAGGACCACACTCCTACCTCGGAAAGTTTTCTGCTTGAAATCACATTTCTGCACTATAAAACTGAGCTAAAAGCAACACCGTTATTGCTACGGGAGAGAGTTACCTGTGTTTAATCATGGAGTCATAGAACGTTAAGGGGTGGGAAGGGACCTTAAAGACTATCCAGTCCCAACCCCCCTGCAAGGGGCAGGGACACCTCTCGCTAAACCGGGCTGCCCAAAGTTTTATCCAGTCTGGCTTTGAACATCGTCAGGGTTGGGGCATCCACAACCTCCCTGGGCAACCTGTTCAGTGTCTCACCACCCTCAGTTTAGCTAGTTCAAGCACCATGATATAAAAGGAAAACGACAGGCGCGTGACAGAGGTTCTATGAGCAGCAGGACTCTCCGAGAGCCTACCGCTGAGGAAACTTCAGCAGTCGGTGCTCTCACAGCCGCTTCAGCCCATGGAGCGGGGCCAGGCACCCCAGGCTTCCAGAAACCACAGCCAAGAGCTCTCGGAGAGGGTCTGCTCTGCCCCGCCGGGAACGACACACTCAACACCTCAGAGCGCCCGCTCCATGCCCAGGCCCCGCTCCGGGGCAGCCCCCGCCGCGCTCCCTCCGCCCGGCGCGGCCCCGGGGGTGTNTCAGGGGCTCCGGCAGTGCCGAACGGAACGGGAAGGCAGTGTCCTGGACTGCGAGCGAGGGACATCTGGAGTGCTGTGCCCAGTGCTGGGCTCCTCAGTGAAGGGAGACAAGGAGCTGTGTAGAGGGTCCAGCGGAGGCCACAGAGATGAGGAGGGCTCTGGAGCATCTCTCTCATGAGGAGAGACTGCGGCAGCCGGGCCTGTTCAGTCTGGAGAAGACTGGGAGGAGATCTCATGAATGCATGTAAATATCTCAAAGGCGGGTGCCAAGAAGTTGGTGCCAGACGCTTTTCAGTAGTGCCTAGCGACAGGACCAGGAGCAATGGCCATAAAATAAAACCCAAGAAGTTCCACCTCAACATGAGGAAGAACTTTTTGTTGAGAGTTGCAGATTACTGGGACAGGCTGCTCAGGGATGTTGTGGAGGAAACATTCCAAACTCACCTGGATCTGTTCCTGTGTCACCTGCTCCAGGTGACCCAGCCTTGGCAGCGGGGTTGGACTGGATCTTCTCCAGAGTTCCTTTCCAATCCTAGTCTGGTGAGAATCCACCTGCAGTGCTGCCTGCAGCTCTGGGGTCCTCAGCATAGGAGGGACATGGACCTGCTAGAGTGAATCCAGACAAGGCCACCAAGATGATTGGAGAGATGGAGCACCATTCCTGTGAGGAAAGGCTGAGAGAATTGGGATTGTTCAGCGTGCAGAAGAGAAGGCTTTGGGGTGACTTAATTGTAGCCTTCCAGTACCTGAAGGGAGTCTGCAAGAAAAGATGGAGAGGAATTTTTTACAAGAGCATATAGTGACAGGACAAGGAGGAATGGCTTCAAACCAAGACAATATAGGTTTAGATTAGATGTTAGGAGGATCTTCTTTGCTGTGAGTATGGTAATGTACCAGAACAGGTTGCCCAGGGAATTTGTGGATGCCCCATTTGTGGAGGTGTCCAAGGACAGGTTGGATGGAGCTCTGAGCAAACTGGAATAGTGGAAGGTGTCCCTGCCCGTGGCAGATAGTTGGAACCAGATATCTTTAAAGGTCCCTTCTAACCTCAACTTTTCTGTGATTCTGTAAACTTTGTGTGAATGCAGGCCTGGGGTACTGGCAAGTCCCTTTCTGTAGGCTTGGTTTTGCTCATGTTGCCTTCACAATGAGGAAATCAAAGAGTATTTTTTGTCCAAATCAAATCATGGTATTTGCCTTTGCAACAAGTGGAACTGGATTTCGGAACTGAATCAGTTCCCAATCCCAGTTGGTCTGGAATTTTATGATATTCACAATTTTTGCAGAGGAGCCACTTGTGTTCCTTGAGGTCTGTATGGTTGGGTTTATGCATATTTATAAAAACCAATTTGGGAGAAAAAAAAAAATTACCTCTAATGCTGCAAGGAAGACAAAGGGATGCAGTTACAGGAGAACAGTGGACATGTGGCCAATATGGTAAAGTGTAGTAGAAATGTGGCTACGAAAATTTCTTTTTTTTCAATTAGAAGGAACCTTGAAAATAATGCTGCAAGATTATGTAATTTTTTGAAGCTGACAGTAGAGATGGAGAAAAGCTTGATATAGTTAAATATTTTCATTCTGTGCTTGGAGAAAAAGACAAATGTCTTTTTCATCATCCTGCAGATCACAGGATGATGAAATACTTTTCCACAGTTCTTAAGCAAATACTTTTTTGTTTTGAATCAAATAGGCAATTACTTGCATATTTCCCAATTAGAACTGATAGGAATAGGTTTGAACATTAAAAATTTTCCAGATTCTCCAATGAGATGTTTCAGTCACACAATGAGGATCTCAGAGAACTAATTGAATATTTGTATATATAAGTTCACTTAATAAGGGTTTAATACAGTCTAAGCAGAATGTTTATGAAATACATATCTCATCAAGTTAACTTGTCAGGGGTTTTATGTGAATCAAAATCCAGTTAATAAAGATTTAAAGTACTTTGCAGATTTGCCAGCTCAATCATCTTGTGTAGGACATGATTACACGTGGCAAAAGCATTGCGGGAGCTGTATCTAGGTCAAGGAAAGGTTTTGTTGACTTTGGTTCATGTCTAAATGTGAGAAGGTGGTACCTGTGCCAGTAGAAACACCACTGCTAAGGGTGTATACAAAGTGACTCTTCTAGCCTGGCTCTTCTGGCACAAAGTCTGTCCTAGAGAAGGCTCCAGCACAAGACTGATTCAGTACTACATGATGCTCTCACAAAAAAAACTTGAAATGCTCCAAAACCAAGGCTAAATATTGTCTAACTACCTGGCAGAATGGGAGCACTGGGAGTATTTCTAAAGGAATGATCCCCCTTGCCATTTTAGTAGTTACATCAACCCCCAAAACTGCCCACACCTTGAGTGCTGACAAACTTTGTCAGCTGGAGATAAGTGGTGAAGAGAGGTTACCTTGAAGCTGAATGTCAAGATGGAGATAAGAAAACAGGATTTATCTGAAGAGGATGAGGTGAAAGCTTGTACACATTGAAAGAGTATGTGCACTAAAATGTAGCTCCTTTCCAGGAAACAGTGGCTATAAATAACCTCCAAAAATCATGAGAAAAAAACAGACGGGTCTAAAAAAATTATATGAATATCTGCTCACTCAGCAAAGAAGATAATTTGCTGGATTTGGCTATGAGGAAATATAGAGGACACCTACAGATTCTACATTAGGCCAGTATTTGGCACAATTTGAATACTGTGTGCAAGCCTGGTGCCAGTAGCTGAGGAAACATACAAAAAAAATTTGGGAAGAAGAGCTTCAAGAATTATAAGAAAGGCATGCTTTATGTCTGAGATTCAGAAAACAACATCTACCTGATTTTGGTAAGTCAGTACAAAAGCTTGATTAGTATGTGAACAAATGAAACAGGTACTTTAGGAGGAAAAGTTTCCTGAGCTACCAAAGGCAAAACAAGATTTGCTTGCGTGGCCTTTACAAGAGAGAGCTCCAACATAGTTGTAAATGTGGGAGTGTGGTATAAACACAGAAGGAGCTTTTGCTTTCCTTTCAAAACCGTAGTGATCGTGCTTTTTATTCGTGTTAGAAAGAGCGGCAACATCATGCTTCAAAAGAAAACAAGCCAACATCTCTTGATGTAATGCCAGTGCCTCTGATACTTAACCCAAGTATAGCCAAATCTTCCCTAAAAAGAGTAATCCAAAGCCACCCATTGACAGGCCAAAGGATTGGTGCCTTTGGAAAATAAAGTGCCAACACTAACATGGATTTTCTCTCCCCCTTTTTATTATGTTCTGCCATGGATCTTCTCCACTCCAGTGAATCAGTTTAATCAACTCAGTAGTTCAAGATATTTTGGCAAGCATATGAGATCTCTGTGAGCAGGGACAAGTGAATGATCTGTGTCAATAATAAGCATGACTCCATCCTTTCAAACTTGTCCAGAAAGAGATTTTTAGACATGTCTGGAAAATGAGCAATGAAGTTAAAACAGCAGGGAGGAGAGCTCTTCCCTGGTAAAAAAAACCCAACCTGTCTAGTCCTGTACCAGTTGGCAGAGCAGACCTACAACTCTGCATCGGTAAACAGTGTCTTCTGTTGGGGCCGACTCTTGCCTCTGAATAAAAAGAGACTTTAACAGCTGAATAATCTCATTATGCACACCCAGGCCTGCGCGCATGCTGTCGCAGTCCAATATTGCTGAAGGCTTGTTCTAAACCTAGAGGGTGTAAAGGCTTTCCCAACCCAAAGGAAAAGCTTCTGTCAGAACCTGGATTCGAAATATAAAATAAACACCAGATTCTCACTCTGAAGCTCTGGGCTGTGCCAGCTTTTTTCCAGCTCAGGCAGCTTTAGAGTTGCTCAAGAGGTGATGCTGTGCCCAGACGCGCAGGCAGGGAGTGTTTCCAACAAATCAGGGAGTTTGGTGCCACTAAATTCACCACTGTAAAATATCCTCGGATGTCCACGTGGGAACAGTGACTGGGCAGGAGGGCAGAGAGACCAAATTTAGACTAGAAAACACACACAATGACAGAATCACAGAGTGACAGAATGAGTGGGTTTGGAAGGGAACTCTGGAGATCATCCAGTTCAAACTCTCTGCCAAGGCAGGGTCACCTGGAGCAGGTGACACAGGAACAGATCCAGGTGGGTTTAGTGCCTGCAGAGAGAGAGAGACCCCATGAGCAGCCTGTCCCAGTGCTCTGCCACCTTCAAAATAAAGAAGTTTTTCCTCATTTGAGGTGAAATCTCGTATGCTTTATTTTATGGTAATTGTTCTGTTACTCAGCACCAGATGCAGCCAGCCTGGCACCATCCTCTTGGCACCCGCCTTTGAGATATTTACATGCATTCATGAAATCCTGTCTCAGTCTTCTCTTCTGCAGACTGAACAGGCCCGGCTCCCGCAGTCTCTCCTCATGCCAGAGATGCTCCAGAGCCCTCCTCATCTCTGTGGTCTCCGCTGGACCCTCTACACAGCTCCTTGTCTCCCTTCACTGAGGAAACCAGCACTGGGCACAATAATAAACGCCCATTAAAGCACCACTTAGGCAGTAATTTGGTGTCACTGTCGCCCCCAGTGTTCTATCACGGTGACCTCTGGGGGCCCCACCCGCGACATGACGGCTGGCGTGACGCCGGGCGGGCATACACACGTCACTACAGTGACGTCACGCGGGGCTACAAGCCGAGTCGTGCGCTGGGGCCGCCGAGGAAGTGACATTTAGAGCCTATTTCCTCCTTCCCCGCCGCTGTGAGGGACGCGGGGATGAACTCTTTTCCTCTTCCATTCTCATTCCAGTTCCCGTTTCTCGTCCTCTTCCGCCTCCGCACTCCCGGTAACCCGTCCGCCGCCAGGACCCCACGCGGGGCTGCCCTCCGCGCTGCCTGACCCCCGCCCCTTGGGAAGCGCCGCTCCGCGCCGTCGGCAGCTACGGCTCNGTCGGCACCGGGCACAGGTACCGCGGGCACCGACGGGACGGGAGGGCGGTGTCGGGGCGTGTGTGGGGAAGGGGTCTCGGGGACTGCGGGAGCAAGGCATAGGGGCCCGTGAGGGGCACGGGGAGGGGGGTTCCGGAGGCGGAGGGGCCGTGGGGCTCGGAGCAAGGAAGACTCGGGTGGTGGTGCCTGAGGGCACGGGAAGAAGGAGGCCTGGAGAGGACAGGAAGCTGCTGTTCCCTAGGTCCTGGTCCCATCCGGAAAAGGGCCCGGGCTGCGGGAGAGCTGGAAGCGGGGATTGGGGTGGTAGTGGATGAATCTTTTTGTATTTAGTGCCTTGTGTATAGGCCTCTATTTCACGGTGGAAAGCGCGTTCCTGCAAGTCTGGCAGCAAAACATTCTCCCCGAGAGGTACAGAAGCGAAAGTAAAAGTGCCCGGCTGTTCGGCAGGCCGGACAGAAGATGTGTCAGTGTCCTGAAGTTGTGTCAGGGGAGCTTTGGGTAGGATATCAGGAAAAGGTTCTTCACCCAGAGTGTGGTTGGGCACTGAAACAAGGTTCCCAGGGCAGTGGTCACGGCACCGAGCCCTTCTGAACTCAAGAAGCGTTTGGACAATGCTCTCAGGTACATGGTATGACTCTTGGGGTGTCCTGTGCAGTGCCAGGAGTTGGACTTTGATGATCCTTGTGGGTCTCTTCCAAGTCAGGATATTCTTTAATTCTGTGAACCTTCCCTGCCGCTGTGTGTGGCATTCCTCTTGCTCTGCACTATCCTTTTTTTCTGTGTGCTGTGTCTCATCTTCCAAAAGCTGCGACTAAGTTTATTTCCTCCTCACTGACCTGGGTATTTTTTTTATGCACCTTCTCTTTGCGTTAAGAGAACCTTAATTGCGTTTCAGTTCTTGAAATTTACAGCCTTCCAGTGGTGTGATAACTAGTGATGGAGGACTTTGTTGCTTGTTGGGATTTTTCAGCCAGTCAGAGGTGGGACATCTTGCCTACTTATCTCCCATATCTCTTTTGTAATTGACTGGCTGTGATAAGGACTGTTTATGTGATACATTCAATTTCTAGTGAAAAATCTCTATACGTTTAGTTTAGTAGAACTGTATTTTTTTCCTCTCATGTTTGCAAGGATGGGGATTCTGGATCATGTTACTGCAGACTTTGAGAATAGACAGTTTTTATTAACTTGAGAGGATTGCTTTGAGTGCCAGGGTGTTGATATTTATTCTTTTGTTCTAAATTGTGAGTAGATTTGTGATGCTGAATACCTTATATTATTCTCTGCTTTCCCCAAGAGTAAATATATAGATTTTTTTTAAATGCTACTTCTGTATTTCAAAACTATTTCTTAAGTTTCTGAGCTCAGAGTATCATGAACCCAGTCTCATTCTTTCAAATTCCAAGATTGTTATGAAAAAAAAAAGTAGAAACTTAAGTACCATAAAAATTGTCTTAACTGCAGTGAGTCAAGGTATGTCAAATACTGAAAAATTAAGATAAATAGTTCCCTCTGAAAAAATATTATCTGTAGGTGCTGAAACTAAGAAGAAAATGTTAAAGCATGTAAGTGTCACCACAGAAATGGGTTGCCAAGAGTCCAAAGGCATAGGGATGTTTGTCTGGTCTCTGTTTTCTCTGTCCTTCCTAATTTTCAGGTGTGCATGCTGGTTTGTCCTACCTCTTGGTTTATGGAGTTCATGTCATTATTGTGCCTTTTCATCATGTAAATGTGAGGCATTAAATTGAAGTTCTCTTAATCTTTAAGTTTCTCTTAATGTTTCCATACCATCTTCGCCCTTGTTTCCTATGGAAGTGAGGCCCAGGCGAGCCAGCTGTCTGTTTCCGTTTTTCCCTGCTTCCCACAGCTTTTGGGAAAGTTGCTTATGGGACAGTTCTACTGTGCCTGTCACGGAGGCTCTGTGGCGGCTGAGAGCTCAGCCCGGCTGTAGCTCCACACCGGATCAGCCCGTGTGGAGCTTCACGCTGGATCAGCCCGGGTGCAGCTTGGAGGCAGCGGCCGCACCGCCTCCTCCTGCCCCCGGGCGTTTGGTGTCGGCACAAACGAGCTGGCAGAGCCATCGGAAAGGTTTGGGAGATAAGGAGCTGTACACGTAGCAGGTAGTGAGGAGTATTGTAACATACCTCTTCTGGCATACAGAAAAAAAACCTGTTTTAAAACGAGGATTTTGGGGGTTTTTTGGACACCAGTGTTCACTGGGAAAAAGTGGTTAATACTGCCTTGTGGTCAAAGCCATAATGTGCCCAATTATGCTCCATCCCTTTTAATCCCATCTTCTCTGGTTTGCTTTTATACAAGCAAACATCAGATATGTCTTTAAAACAGAGTTTTGAGTTCCTAAATTTAGTAAGAGCTCAAGTACCATAATGATTGTGGTAAATGACCATGTTGTTAAAAAGTTACATGTGTCGCTGGATATTTTATTCAGAGAACTGGAATTGTGACGTGCTGTTCCAGCATTTCTTTAAACACAGGCAACCACCTTCCCTCTTTGGTTAAGTACTGATTTCATAATAATATTGTTTTAAGAACAGTGATTTCAGAATTCAAGTAGTTCTGAGATCTTGAGATCTGAAATCTTATAGTTGTAGACATGCATTAGGGAGCCAAATTTGCTACTGCTTGTTTCAGCAATGCTGATTTGATTTCCATAAATCAGTGTTGGAGACATTTCTCTGTTGGTGCTGTTGCCAGTTGCTGGCATAGGCCAAGTCCTGAATAGGTTCCCCATTGGTAAGTTGTCACTGCACATACATGAATACTGATACTGCAAAATTTCTGCAAACCATTTTTTCTTCAGAAGCCCTGGACAAGCACCTTAAATATTGTAATACAGAGTTTCATCTGGGTGGGATAGACAGTATATGAATCTGTTATCTTATTGTTTGGGAGATGGCAGAGGGAATGTTCAGTGCTTACTAAGAAACATATCTTCTTTATGTGAAGTCTTCTTTATAAAAATATTTCAAAATAGTTAAAATTAATACCAGAAGCACTCTACATTAGGTTGGAATGCAAGTGTCTCATTATCCACTCTGAGTGGATGTAGGGAATTGGTGAATCTAGCATGTCTTCATCATCCAGAGTGAAATGTTGGAAAGGCAAAAGTAGGGGTGGCCATTGGGAATCAAACTGTTACTAATAAAAACCAAGTGATGTCCCTTCTGAAGGCATCACATGCAATGGTGTCCTATCAGTCCCACCTATATATGCTTTTAACTTGGAGCATGTAAATATGTGAAAATTACTTTTGGTTTTATGAAATTAATTTAGCTTGAATAAATAAAGCCTAGGTGGTTCTAACTGCCTCTTGTGGTCCTGCCTGGCCCATCTGACCCTGACATGAGTCAGCAGAATGCCCTTGCATTCAAGGCTGTAGTACCAGGATTTAATAATATGGTTGAAGAAGGTGAGTCTTCCCCCTTTGTTTAGTACTCATCACATCCAGGTGTGGGTTCTCTGTTGCCAAGAAAGGCATTGACACACTGAAATAAGTCTACTGGAAGATCACCAAGAACACAGGGAGGATACAGGACATGATATCTGAAGAGAAACAGAGAGAACTGGTTTCTTGATCTGTAAGAAGAGAGGGGAAAATCTTATTACTGTCTTAAAACAATCTAACAGGAGAGCATAGAGAAGATGAAGCTGGGTTCTTCTCAAAGCTGTGCATGGATAGGATGAAAAGAAACAAACACAGTATGGGAGTGGCAATTTCCAGGTTGGTATTAGGAAAAGCTTTTCCTCAGTGAGCCCAGAGTGGGGACCATTGCTTCTCTGTTATTGGAGATACTAAAGCCTTACTCAAGCCTCAGATCTGATTGGATCTGCTTGGAGCAGGGAGCTGAACTAAGTGCTCATCCTAGTTTCCTCCTAATCAAAATAGTCCTGTGATTTTACCCTTTTGTGTTCCATATGTGTTACCTTTTGTGTCCTTAGCCATATGATACCAAAGCTTAGCGTGCTGGAAACCCTGAAGAGGCTAAAGCTCCTATAAAATGTTGGTTCTATAGAAGGACAGAGGAATTCTAGCCTTTGTTAAGTCTTGATAATTGCAGCCTTTCTGATATTATTTCTCTTTGCTCTGCTGGCAGGGAGGTTTGTGCGTACAGCTTAGTCAGCACTGCTCGCTCTTCAGCTGCTACTTGTGCTGAGTGCTGGAGATGCTGGGGAAATCTGGGGAGGGGTGAGGAAAGAAGGAAGTGAGTTAATGCCTTTTCACAGTGAGGCTAACCAAACATTGGAGCAGGTTGCTTGGAGGGGTTGTGCAGTTTCTTTCCTTGACGCTTTTCAAGACTGGAACCTGGAACAGTCTTGTCTAAACTCATTGTTGACCCTGCTTTGGGCACGAGGTTGAATTACTTGAGGTCCCATCTAACCTGCATTCTCCTATGATCCTGATTAGTGGAAGAGGGAGTATTAGGAGATGTATAGAAAGGTCAATGAGGTGCAAGTGCATGCTGATGTATCAAGCATGTACTTATTTTTAAGTTGGGGGTAGTTTGTTTTCCTCAGTCTTGAATTATTTTTTTTCAGATGGACTTGTTTATGTTCAAGACCTTCTATTCCTTGGGTTGTAGAAACTTCAAGGTGCTTTTATTTCACAATTCATGCCGAAGACAACTTTGCAGAATAACATGCTTACAAAATGATTAGTTTTTACCTGACAGGTCCATTCCTTAGTTCCAGAAAACTTAAACCTTTACTCTGATGAGTCATGCATGAGAGTGAGTTAAGTGAATATGGGTGGGCTGTGAAAAATGACTAAAATATCATCAGAAATTTAAAAGTATTTATTTTCTTGTGGTTCTGCAGGTTTGCCTGGGTAACACAATGCCAGCTGAGCGCAAAAAGCCAGCAAATATGGAAGAAAAAGAATCTCAGTTAAATAATAAAGAAAAAGAGTTTAGTGAAAGGCGAACATTGAGCACCAGGGAAAAGCCAAAAGAAGATGTCAAGGTTGGCATGAAGAGAGAGACTTTAAAAGTTCCTGAAGATAAAAAGAAAAAAATGGAAGAGGATAAAAGAAAGAAGGAAGACAAGGAGCGGAAGAAAAAAGAAGAGGATAAAGTAAAGGCAGAAGAGGAGCAAAAGAAGAAAGAAGAAGAAGAAAAAAAGAAACTTGAAGAAGAGGAGAAAAAGAAACAAGAGGAGGAAGAAAAAAAGAAACAAGAAGAAGAAGCTGCTCAACTGAAGTAAGTTGTCTTTCAAAGGTTTAGTTGTGCCAAATGCTGAAGCTCTGCTATCAGGATTGTGGTCAGAGTTACAAAAGATGTGCTATTTTGAGTTACTTTTAATAAGTTGCATGTAGTGTTACCAATTTTACATGGCTGTCTGATTGTGCTTTATGAGTTCTAAGAAGTTTTGAATTTTCACTTGTAACTTCTGTTGCTTTGGTCTCTATTAGGGGGGGTTTGATAGTGTTCTGCATATGATGACCATGGAGAGCACAGTTATGCTTGAGTAAATGTTGTGATTTAACCCCAGCCAGCATCAGCCCCACACAGCCACTCTCTCCCCTCAAGAGAATGGGGGAGAGAATCAGAAGAGTAAAAGTGAGAAAAACTCATGGGCTGACAAAAAACAAGTCCAATGGGTAAAGCAGAAGCTGTGCAGGCAAGCAAACCAGAACAAGGAATTAATGCCCTGCTTCCCCAGCGATCCCCAGGACAGCAGGGCTCTGTCAAATGTAACAGTGACTTGGGAAGACAAATGCCATCACTCCTCCAATCCCTCCCT
The DNA here is from genome assembly GCA_013400515.1 of Erpornis zantholeuca. NCBI lineage: Eukaryota > Metazoa > Chordata > Aves > Passeriformes > Timaliidae > Erpornis > Erpornis zantholeuca. The sequence continues at coordinate 4,739 of VZTN01034394.1, read as the reverse complement.
TTCCTTCTTCCCCCGGATTTGTGTTTACCGTGATGTCATATGATCTGGAATATCCCTTGGGTCAGTTGGAGTCAGCTGTCCTGGCTGTGTTCCCCCAGCTCCTTGTGTACTCCCAGACTCCTTCTTGGTGAGGTGGGGTGAGGAGCGGAAAAGGCCTTGACCTTGTGTGAGCACAGCCCAGTAGTAATGAAAACACTCCTGTGTTATCAGCACTGATTCCAGCACAAATCTGAAACACAGTCCCACACAGGATAATCTGAAGAAAATTAGCTCTGTCCCAGCCCAAATCCAAACAATAAGGAAGCACAGGTGCATTTAAGATGAAGTGTTAGAGTTAAAAAATTGGGAATACAGGCTCTTAACAGGTCTACAGATCATAACAGAAGCAAATCTGCTGTGAGAAATGACTGTCATTTCTTTAATCAATCAATTGATAGCTGATAGGAAACTCAGAATGTAACCTGACAGTTTAATATGTGATATTACCAAGACCACGTTTCTTAGTATGTTATCCAAAGGTACTACAGTGTTGAAGGTGGCATTTTTAGACCAGTAAAGCTAAGATTCCAGCCATCCATGGGTCTGAAATATTTGACTTTTAAAGTTGAGGCAATGTCATAACCAAATTCTAGCTGGGACAGATATATTTCACCTATTCCAAATTTTCTGTGTAATTTCAGTAGTCTGGCAATAAAAGATTTAACTGTGTAATACAGTAACCTGTTGAAATGCTGTTGTCTTCATCTGTAAGAAATTCATCTCCTTCTGTAGTAAATGGAGTTTTATGTTTATATTTTCAAAGTTTGTTTGGATTAATACGCTCTGCATAGAAATATTTGAGAAATTTTGTTTTGTAGCAAGTAGTACTCGCCCTTTGCAGCACAAAATTTAAAGAGTTTCTGAAGCAGATGCTTTAGCCTTCTAGGATTAGCTTGGTAAATATTAAGAAAAGAGTAATGGGAAATTTTGTTAGAACTGCTGAAGGTTTTCCAGCTGTGACCTTTTTTCCTTTTAACTCTTACCCTGAGAGTAAGGCTCCATAACAAAAATGACTAATTTTTATGTCTCATAGGGAGAAAGAGGAAGCACATCAGCTCCATCAGGAGGCTTGGGAGCGCCATCAGGCAAGAAAAGAGCTCCGCGGCAAAAACCAGAACGCACCGGAGAGTCGTCCTGAGGAAAACTTCTTCAGCAGACTGGACTCCAGTCTGAAGAAGAACACTGCTTTTGTTAAGAAGCTAAAAACCATTACAGAGCAACAAAGGGACTCCTTGTCCCATGACTTTAATAGCCTGAATTTAAGCAAATACATTGCAGAAGCAGTGGCTTCTATTGTGGAGGCCAAACTGAAAATATCAGACGTGAACTGCGCTGTGCACTTGTGTTCCCTCTTTCACCAGCGATATGCTGATTTTGCTCCTTCGTTACTGCAGGCTTGGAAAAAACATTTTGAAGCAAGGAAAGAAGAGAAGACTCCCAACATTACCAAGTTAAGAACTGATTTGCGTTTTATTGCAGAATTGACAATAGTTGGGATTTTCACTGACAAGGAAGGTTTGTCTTTAATCTATGAGCAGCTTAAAACTATTATTAACGCTGATCGAGAATCCCACACTCATGTTTCTGTGGTTATCAGCTTTTGTCGGCACTGTGGAGATGACATTGCTGGTTTGGTACCAAGGAAAGTAAAAACTGTTGCAGAGAAGTTTAACTTGAGCTTTCCTCCTAGTGAGATAATTAGCCCAGAGAAGCAACAGCCTTTCCAGAATTTGTTGAAGGAATACTTTACATCTTTGACCAAACACCTGAAAAGGGACCACAGGGAGCTACAAAATATTGAAAGACAAAACAGGTGACAATTGAATGTTGTTTTTTCCTTATGAATAAAAAGTAGTTTATTTATGAATGCCTAGATTTGTTGCAGTGTTTATAAACAAAGTCTATTAGCAGTGTGTAGAAGATAAGTGTATTCTGTAATGTTTCTAAAAAAGTTCTAAATTTGTTCTGAATATTTAAAAAGCAGAGACCAAACAAGACTCTTAGAATATCTTTTAAAGGAAAGGGAGGTTGACCTTTAGCTGTAATTCTCTTTACTCTGGTGGTGTTTCCTTATCAGCATGAGAGCAATGCTGCTTTCCCAGCTAGTATTGTCCTTTTCCAGTTGGCATAATCTGATTTCTCCCTTTCCACCCACATGTATCTAACAAAACATATGGCACAATTGCTTTGGCTTGTTTACTTTTTTTAGTGTACCAGCATGAAGGAAAAAATAAGTTAAATTAACAAGTATCTGTTACACTCCAAGGTGGACAAATAATATATTAAATAAATGTATTAAAATATTGGAGGGCATAAACAGTTTGATAAAAGTCATGTTAAATATCTTTTTGTAGTACTAATACTGCAGGGTATGAATATTCAGACCTTGAGATCTGAATAATTTTATTTCTGCCATGTTCACATTGCTTGATAATTGTTTTTAAAGCATCCCGAATTCTTATTATTGGAGCCAGCCTAAACCCAAATGCTTAATTCCTTCTGGAAGCATTCCAGAACATGTTACTGTGTATAAACACCTATTTCAGCTAAGAGGCTGGACATCCATCCAGAGCCAAATGTATGCTTGGAATGCATTAAATTTTTATGTTTCCAAAGCAAGGATCCATTGTGCTGGTGGATTTTGTGCTGCAGTCCTTTCTGGTCTCAGCTAGGTGTTGAATTTCACAGGATCATAAACAGACTTTTGAGGTACTGTTATTTCTGCAAGTACCTTACTAATTTAAAGTGCGTTACTGACTTAGGTGTAATTTTTTCAAAGTGAATGAATATGAACCTTTATACTTTCACAATTACCACTGGTTCTGGGCACATTGGTTCTGGCTGGTGTTTCAATGAGTGGGTGTTACAAGGTCTGTATGATAGAAAATAAAGTGAAAAAAGTTTTTGAGAGGTATAAAATACGTTGAGAAACCAAGAAAGAAGAAAGAATGTAAGTGATCTGGGAGAGAGAAATATACATTTAATAGTTACTTGTACAACTGGATAAAAATGACTGGACAGAGCCTGAGCAGCCTGATCTGACCTCATCACTGAGCCTGCTTTGAGTAGATCAGATGAGGGCAGATGAGGGACCTCTCTGAGCACCTCGTCATCTGAATTATCCCTTGGAACTTGGGTGCAAAGCTTTGTATTGGGAAAGGAATGTGAAGAACTGTGGATTAAGAGAACTCTTTTATTTCTCTCTCTGAACTTTAAGGTGTTTATTTTAATGCCTTAGTAAAAGCTGATGAATAAGTTCTGTTAAATAAAACATCAGAAAACTTTCCTACCAAATTTTATTTGTTTACAACATCTGTAACAGATTCTTGGCATTTGCCCACTATGGAAGTGTAAGGCATGAGGATGGCATGAAATTTGCTTAGTAAGAAGTCTATGAGTACTATAGTAATCTTCCTAAACTGTGCAGTTGGTTCCTTACTTGCTTTTGAATTTTTTTTTTTAATGTGGGTGGCAGGTTTTTTGGGTGGTTGGGTTGGGGTTTTTTGTTTTAAAAAAACAACCAATTATTCTATTGGTTAAAACAGTTCTCTGTGTATTAAAAAGCTGATCAGTTTTGCTGTAGTTTTTATTCACACTGTTACTCCAGAATGGTTGAAGTGAAAAAGAAATGAATGGTTCCCTTTTGTCCATCAACTGTGCCATATGTTTAGGTTATGATATTTTGTAATAACAATATCATAACAATTTTTCTGTGTCAGGAGAGCAGCTGTGAAATGATTCAAGCCTTACAAATTGGTTGAATTAATTGAAAATTACTATGCTAATTTAACAGTGCTGTAATGCTATGTTACCTGTGGAATCATTTAGGTAAAATTAAACCAGACTCAAGCATTGCTGGTTTAGTGGATAATTAGAAAAAGTACCTTGAGTTATGCTGTGACTTTAGTATAGACATAACACAGAACCTGGTGGTCATTTGGTTACACAGCTGCGGGCACAACAAAACTTGTCAGGCTGTGTCATTGGAAGGAAACAACTTAATTCCCAAATTCCAGAGAGAGATTTCAAAAATAAGTGTTAGCTATAGAAGAAACTAATTTTGTCTAAAGCTGTGCTGAACTTGCCTTGTGGTACTTTGAAGAGACATAAAGTAAGACAAGTACTGTGTGCTGTACTTGTAATTGTATTCAGAGGTGAACTGTGCTTTTTAAAGTTTGCTTAATTTGCTTTAGCTTCTTTGAATTTGTTAGCACTTCTCTTCTTGGAACTGAAATTGAGAACTGAAAGTTTTGTGCTATTGTTGCAGCACGTTTCTTTTTTAGCTTTTTAATAATAGCACAAAGCTTCAATGCTCATGTTTATAAAGCTGCTGGTATATTTTTAAGTTTAAAATAATTTTAAAGTATGCAATGGACATAAAATTTTAAGTATGCAATGGACAGCGGTCTCCATGGAAAAGCCATGAATTGATGCTTAATGTGTTTCCTAAATCCACACTGAACTACTGCACTTTGCAAATTGTCAGTGGTTATTTAATTTGTTAATTCTTCTTTGCTGTACTTTGCAGGAGCAGGCAATACATGTTAAATAAATGTGTTTTGTCAGAGAAATAGAACTTTTGCCAGCATTAGGGCTTCTTGCCCTCTAGTCAGACACCTGTGTCCAGTTCTGGTTCTGAGCGGGCATAAGGGATCTTGTTGCTCACCCTGTGAATGTGTACAAAGATAACTTGTTTTGCA
>VZTN01034391.1:0-46071 GCA_013400515.1 Erpornis zantholeuca | reverse complement strand
TCGGCCGGCCCGGGGGGAGGCGGGCGGTGCCGTGGGGCGCCCGTGGGGTGCCCGGGGAGCGCGGAGGGGCAGGCGGTGCGTGTGCTTTCCGTGCGCACCTTGGTGCTTTTACCGGGTTCCCTCCAAGCCGAGTTTGGAGCTAAATGTTGGAACTCGTGGGAGGAGTGAGGGATGGGAAACTTTTCTCTTTTCGGTGCAGGACTCGGGACCCGCGGTGCGGCAGAGTCCCTGAGCGCTGCCTGCCGGCTGTGGCACAGGAGAGAGCGCCCTGTACATCAGTTTGTGTCAGTTCAAACATCGAGAGGGTAACTCCCCTGAGTGCGTGGGTGATCTTCCCTGCAGCCAGGATAATGGTGTTTATAATTAAGCTGTAGTGGTGGTATGATAAGAGTCTAATAAAAAGCTCAGCCCTCCCAGGCTTTAATAAAAGGTGGACAGTGAATACTTCTGTGTGCCCTTGGTACATCATTTCATCCGAACTGCTTTTTCTGCAGCTGATACATTTGCTCTTTTCTCGGGGAACACTTTCAGAATTCTTTTCCTTCCAGCGTTGAGGCTTAGGGCTGCATTTTTCCCTTGGAGCTCAGCAAAGGTGATTTGTAATACAGTGTTTCAGGAGGGCACTGCAAGTATGTGAAATACATCCCAAAGTAACAATTGTGAGACAGGGACAGCAGTTATATCATTCCTGCTGAAAATAGAGCTGGTTCCAGAGAGCGCTGCGAGTACCAGCTCGTCTGTGTGGATCCAGGCAGGCAGGAGAGGCAGATTGCAGAAGGCTGAGAGATTGGCAGGTGGGAAAAAGACTGATTTGTAAACGTGAGCACAGATAATTTCTGTGAAGGCACACGTGTCAGAAAAATAGAGCTTCTGTTGGATCTTGGTCTGAAGCAGAATGTGATGGAGAAGTTAGCACTTTGGGTGTTGGGGTGTTTTTTTCTTTGTTTAATGTTATGGCTGTTGATTGTGCTTTGGCACTGAGGTTTCAAAGTGCTCCACTTTACTAGAGAAGCATTTGGTGCCTTTGTCCATAGCACATCTGCAGATATGCCAGTGCTGTTTAGTTTATAAAATGAGTGTCTTAGCAAGCAGTCCTGGATGGGAGCAGCAGCAGTGTGATTGTTGAGACAGGATTTCCAGTGGAAGATGGGGTGAGGATGAAAGTGCTGCCTTGGAGCACCGCGCTGCATCCTTAAGCACGAACCTGGGGATCTGCAGGTCTCAGGCTGTTGGTTTGTGCACAGGCTTCGTGTGGCCACAGCCCAGCAGAGCTGCGTGCTGCCCTGGCAGCTGAGCGCCCGAGATCAGGTAGCTAATACCAGCTTGTGAATTATGTAAGAGCCAGGAGCTGACTTCTCAGACAGGGGAGGTTTGTGCTGCGGGCAGGAGGGATCAGCTGCATCCTGCTGGCACAGGATGGGACCAGCCCTGCTCCGTGGTGACTGCATCGTGCCAGACCTGTGGATGGTACCTGCCTGCCGTTCGTGCAAGGCCAAAAATGCCAGCTGTGGCTTTGCTGCTTTTTGTCTCATTACTGAAAGCCTCAGGAAAGGTTTTTGGTTTGCCCTCTGTCTTACCAGGATTTGTGTTCTAGTTACTGCTTTATAGCTGAAATAAAACTGCAGCTTTCTGTCACTGCCTTAAGGCAAGCTTTCCAATCTCCATAGTAACTCTTCCCACCCTCACGGTTATATAATATTTATAGGAGATACAGGCTGGCTTATGAAAGGGCTTCCAGACACCTCCTATAGCCATGGCACGGGGTAGGTGGGGAACGTTCCAGCGTGGTGAGGTGGTCTCCGTTGAAGGTGGGCTGTGAAGGAATGTCATTAAAAGGGCCATTGCTCAGGAAGGGCAGAGCTGCAAATCCTGTGCACTGCCAATTCTCCTTTCTTGGCAAATCCCTGACATTCAGCAGAGGAGTGCAGAATGTGGTTTGGAGCCACCGTTAGCACATGCAGATCTTTGCAACTCCTCTGTTTCCCTGAAACTACCTAAACCTAAACCAAGGGGTGCTGGGATTTGTTTTACAGCAGTGTTTATCTGCTGCATTAGACCACTACAGATCCTGAATGAAGCCTGTTTCCTTCCCAGAAATATATTTAGTGTGCTGAGAATATCTCGGGTTGTTCACTGACAAAGCAGGCTGGGACACAGGCCTTGTACCTGGCTCAGGCTGCCTCACTGGGCTCAGAGCAGCAGAGCAGCTCCTGCTGTGCCAGCCCTACAGCTCTCAGGTACGTTTTGTAACAGAGAGCCCCTGTTTGAGGTGATGCTGAAGGCTGTGAGGTGTTTTAATGGCACCGACATTTACAGGCCCAGGGTGGAATAGAGCACTAAGTTCAACCCAAATGATTTGTTTTGATGGTCCCTTTCCCACACAGCCAAGTTTTTAAAAGGAAGAGCGTTGCAGGGTGAGAAGGTTTAGGTTTCTGATGAAATGATCAGAGCAGAGACCAGTACCAGCCTTTGGCAGGAATCATGTCCTTTGCTTGGGACATCCTGGTGTGAAACAAAAGCATTTCCATACTGCATTCCATCACACACACTCAGTGCCATCTGCATGGAGCTGCTGTAGTTCACATCCAGTTAACACCAGTGCTCCCTGAGCACTCCGAAAGCACAGAGCTGAAAACGGTGTGGGTCTGTGCCATGTATGTATGGCTGGAATGTTTGTAAGGGATCATGATTCCAAGGGTGGGGAACCAGTCTTTCCTAAAGGAGTTCTTGGTCCAGCTGTGGCTCAGGCCTTTGCTTCCTTTAAAGCCTGAACCAAGTTGCTGCTGGTTTGCTTTAGGGTCAGGGGTGTCTGTCACAGAGCAGAGGCTCAGCTGCCTGGAGCTGTGCAGATTCTGAAGATTCAACCTTGCTGTTGGTTCTTTCTGCTGAGCTGGCTGTGAGTTACTGAATAAACACTAATTTAAATGACTGAGGCTCATGTTTTCTAACGAAGCCCATCGTGCCTGTGTAGTATGGGAGGACTAATTACATCTGAATAATGCTTGCAAGAAGTTAACATGCTTTTCACAGCATTCTTCAAGTTTTATTTAATCACTTTATTTGTCTGCTTGCTCTTTTCTCCAGTGAAAATTGTCATCCGAGGGGACAGGAACACTGGGAAAACCACACTCTGGCACCGACTGCAGGGAAAGAAATTTATTGAGGAATATATTCCAACTCAGGAGATCCAAGTCACCAGCATCCACTGGAATTACAAAAGTAAGATGGAAGAGGTGGAGGGAGTGACAGTCATGGGATGATGGTGCCTTGGGGAAGGAAATTCCACCGCAGCCTCATTTGCTGCTTTCTTCTCTGTCTGCTTGGAAGACAAAATGGTCTCTCATCACTCTTTTTAATTTATTATTCATAGTTTCTTAGTCATGTTTTTAATTTTGTCAGAAGCTCTATATTGTAAGTGCTAAAGAATATGTCTGTGGAAGCCACAATTCAGGGGAAGTGTTTAATAGGTGGTCTAAAGTATTTGAAATATTTGAAATATGCTTGACATGCTAATGAGGAGGGGTCATTGTATAAATCTGTCCCTGAGGCCCTCCCTGCTTTGGGTGTTACTGTGTTGCCTAGAAGTGGATACATGGTGCAAACCAGATTCCACTGGTGGAAGTATAAAGAGCATCTGGTGTCTCAAAATTCATTGTCGTAGTATTAGCTCTAGGCTGACTTACTGAAGCACAGAAGTGCCAGTGCTTTTTTTAGTTTCTTGCTGGAGTCTGAGTGATCAGATGTGGTTTTTAGCTTTATTTTCCCGGTTGCAAGTGGCTGTGACAGCCCTGCATCCCACCTGGAGAAGACACTGCAGGCACTGAAGTTGCGTAAGGCTGTGATTCAAAAGCACATTAAGTCCAGCTTTCAGGTTGCTGATCAAGAATGCCACAGCCTTGTGGGATGAGCTCCTGATTCAGTATGAAAGTACAAAAAAGGTCAGCAGTTGTTTGTCATTATCAGACATTGTCCATCTGCCTCACTCTGATCTTCTGCTGAATCAGGTACTGCCCAGCTCCCCCCAGCTGGGAGAGCACCCAGTGCAGTGGGGTGAGCACCAGATCGAGTGCTGTGTCTGACTCACCACCAGCTTTGTAGTGCCAGGCGGAACCATGATGCCCAGGTCTCGTGGTAATGCTCACACAGCCACAGGATGTGTTCACTGGTGTTTCCCATCTGCAGCCAAACCTCTGGCATGGTGTATGTCAGCTGTGGCACCTTTCCCCTCACTCCTGTTCCTCTCTCTCAGGATACCAGCACATCAGTTACTGAGGAATGAACACAGAGCTTACAAGTTGGATGATGGAAACTATCTCCAAAATCAAATTTGAATGCTTCAGCCTAAACAGACTTAGATCAGAGCAAGAAATAAAATTCCTCTTTCCTAGATATCCAAGTGTAAAGATTGCAGAGTGTTAATTGTGGATTTCTGCAGTATCATAGGTTAAAGCATCAGAGTTGCGTTTCTTCTCTGATGGGTGCAGGTAACACAACACTTGAGGTAGATACAGCCTGAGAGTCTGGAGTTTATTCTAGGAGGCTTGTTCATATCTAACTGTATCCATGAACAGGTACAAAATGTGTACATGCAGAAAGGTGTTTGGAGGAAGGTACTGCCTTTTCAACACTGATGCAATCCTGGGATATAAAACCCCTGCACCTGGGGCTGGCTTTGCTGTGTGCTGAGCCCCACAGGTGCCCAGGTTATTTCTAGGGCCCCCTTCTAACCTTGGTGTGCTGTGTTTCTGTGGAGCTCTCTGGCCAGAGCTGACAGCTGTGTGTGCACATGGCAATGGACTTTTCTCAAGGTGAAGTGTTGCTGACCTTGTCAAAGCACCTGCAAGGCTGAACCTGAAACTCTGCCTTTCATTTGTGTTTCTTTTGCATTGTAAAACACTCTACTATTGTCTTAGTAGTAATTTCCACTAATACAGGAAATTTTCCATTGGCTTTCTTAAAATATATTTCAAGAAGTAACCCTAATTTTAAAGATATTGTAAAGCCAGTTTCCTGCCGTGAGAAGTTTCCATCCAAGATTGGTGACGTGGGCCCTCAGAGCACTTGGTTCAGGTCTAAATCCTGCCCTGTTGACCAAGTTAATCTGCAGAGGAAAAATAAAGTTTGTTTTTCCTCTGTTCATGCTCTCAAGCTACCTTGAATAAACATTATGAGGTAGTTGGTGGCAAATATTTACAGATGTTAATTAAATCACTGTCAAATATTGAAGGATTATTACATTGCCTGGACTTAGAAGAATTCCATTTCAGATACAAAATGTAGCGCCTTCAGAAATTTTATCCTGGAGGAATTAATAAAGGTAGGGGAATTTGAGTTACTTCTTATTCAGAATGAACAAAGTTGCTTTTCTGTGGCAGTTGTAATAGGTTTTTGTAATTTTTGTGTCCAAGGAAGGAATTACCTGACCCTAGGGAGCACTTTTTTGGATTATAGTCACCAATTTTATGCTGTTTGGCAGCCTCAGAAAGGGAGTCTGAAATAAAAACTGACAAATAGTTGTGCTCAGATTCTTTGAATGCCTGACAGGTGGGAGTGGGGGATGGCAGAGTTGCTTTGCACTGTAGGATTTGTGATCCAGAGCATATGAAGTGAATCCTGTAATTGAATGAGGGTAAAAGATGTCTGAGGGCCTGTGAGTTCCTGGTGATGAACCCACCCACAATGTGATGATTCATATTTTTAAATGAGCTTCCTTGCAATTGGAGCCTTCTCATGGCTCTCCATCATTTTGTGGGGAAGCAGTGTTCAGTGTGCCACTGGCAATGGCATATGTGATCACATAGCAGCTCAGGACAGATCTTCAGAGTGCTTTGATCTGTGGTTTGTGCTAATCCAAGTTAGGGAGTTTCTTTTTGCTGCCACAGAGCTGCTTTGGGTGAGATGCTACTGGGTATGAGTCACACACCAAAGCTAACGCAGCAGCACTAAAGCAATTATCCTCTTGCATGATCAGGATAATCAGGAATGACACTGGTGATGAAAGGGAAGAACTTCCTGCCTGCGAGCTAGCAGGAGCATCTGGAAATATGGTTTTCCTGGGTCTCATGCAGTTGTTTTCTTTGGGGAATTCTGCCCTTCCCCAGAAGGTGTAAAGCAGGTCTGGGGGGGTTCAGCTGCCTGGGGCTGCTGCTGCTCAGCGGGGTGTCAGTTCTGTGGGAATCACCCAGCAGCCAGCACCTCCTGGCTGAGCGTGTCTGGCTCCTGGGAAGGAGCTCAGGAGCATTTTCTGAACTGTTAGTCCTGATGTGCTGCCTCACATGGCACTTGTGGAGAGAACAGGCAACCTCCTGGGCTCCTCCTGAGCCCGTGCAAAACTGGGGGAAGGCAAATACCTGCTACCCTTTCGCAGCAAGCTGTGACTGGAAAGGCACGGGGGTTGCCTGGCTGCAGGGCAGGAGTCAGGGCAGAGCTCCAGCACCTGATGTTGTGTCCCAGCACCTGCAGAGGCACAGCGAGAGCTGCTGCAGTGCCATGGCCTGGGGGAGCAGCTGGCTCAGCCCTGTGCCAGGTCAGTGATTCATAGGTTGGACTTTACCCTCCCTGATTTGATTAGCTATGGAAATATTCAGGGACTGAGTTAATTAGTGGAGTGGAGTGGTTTGAGCAGAATTTTTGGGGCTGTGGGTGCTGTGCTCCCGTGTGCTTTCAGTCCTGCCTGGGCTGACCCCTCTGGTCATCCAGTGTCCCCTGCCCTGCTGGCACATGGGAAGGTAAGCAGGAATTACTGTGAGGAAAACAGAGGCTGATTTTGCTTCATGCATAAATGTAAAAAAGAGTATTTCTCCAGAAGCGAAGGATCAAAGTTTTCCTTTATTCATAACCTGTCTGTACAATATTTTGAAGCATTTAATTAAGCTGAGAGTGAGTTCTGTATAGAAAATGCTTCCTGGTTTGATAATAACACTTAGATAAACTCTCATGCCATCCTGTGATATTATTTTCTACTCTGAGGCATTGTCCTCTTATTCCAGCTTTATGTTCAGAGCTGCTGAAAGTACAAGCTCTTGCTTCAAAGCCTGTAACATTTCCAAAAAGCAGCTATTTCTTGGAACAACCTCCTGAATATCAGACTGCTTATTTGGATTCTATGGAAACGTTGAACCAGAGCTGCTCATCCTTCATGCCACCCGAAAGTGAAGTGGGTGCCTGTGGGTACCAGCAATCACTGGAGATAGAATTCTGCATATCTTGCTTCACATTTTAGCAACTCAAATAGATGTTGCTGGTTATAATTTATTGATGCTGCAGCTCAATAGGAAGCAAAATTGCTGGTGTGACCTTATTTTTCACAAAATGCACCTGGGAATGTGCAGAGAGAATAAGTTTCTGTAGCTGCAGGACTGTCTGCACTGGCTGTGACATTTACATGGAAAGGCCATGAGTAAGGTTGATCTTTCTTAAATGTGTCTATTCCTTTTTCCAGTTCTATGCCTTGTTTATAAACCACACTTTATCCTTAAAATTAGATTTTTAAACTTTTTTGAAAGGCTTTGTAAACCTCTTTATGTTATGAAAAGAATCTACACAAAATACTTATGCTTCAAACCTGACCTGAACCAGCAAGGAAATCCAGCTGTAACTTCTGTGACTGGAGAGTGTTTATGAAGTTCTTTAGATAGCTTTAGATACTTTGGTGGACAGCTATCTTTAGATAGTTTTGGTGGACAGCTCAGACCTTCAACAGCTCACTGCCTTCTTGTTGTGGTTGTGTTTTCTTCTTACACAGAATTTGCTTTTCTTTTGACATTCCTATGCTTTGACATTCCTCCATGTTGGCTTTGGGTTGGGCTCTCTGGGTGATGGGTGCTCTACTGAAACCTTCTAACCCTTTGTGTTCTATTGTGCTTCCAGCCACTGATGACATTGTGAAAGTTGAAGTCTGGGATGTAGTTGACAAAGGTAAGATTTTTAACTTTCTTTCTAATGGAGATTCATTGTCCTTTCTCAATTTTAATAAAAAACTTAGGTGAAATTCAGAAATACCTGCTTACTTCTGCTTTTAAAAAAATCTGTATTTATTCTATCACTTCCTGAAAGAATAAGGAAAGGAGAGTCTCCTATGCTAGAACCCATTATCTGGAATCTGAACTTCACATCAAACCTAGTGTGCCACATGCTCATGACAGGTGAAGTGCCTGCTGCTCCGTGCACTGCAATTCTCTGAGCTTTAGAATAAACTTCACCTTCTTCCCTTTATAGTTTCCTCTATGTTTAGACAGGTTCTGAGTTCTTTGTTCTGGTTATACAAGTTCTTGTTGAGCTGCTGTTGTGAAGGCATTCTGTTGTTAAATTGGTGAAACCATAGCTGCGGTGGGTAATGTATGCAGGGGGGAAGGATGAAAGAGAAGCCAATTACTGAAATTCACTAGGACAGAAAATGCAATATGTGCATTCCAAAAGCTTTTCTAAATGCTTAGCCAAGGAAAATTTTATGATATATAAATACATTTTTCATTAGGTTTCAATTTTTGTCAGAGTAGAAACTTTTGTTTTATAAAGAGCAAAACCAAACCCCAAAAGGTCTCTGAAGACACGGTCTGGATGCAGTGCAAGCTGGGATGCAGTGGGATCTGTTCTTGGAAGGGGTTGGGGTTGAAATGTAAATCTCAACAGCCCATTCTGTAGCCCTGAATGCAGATGTTGTTTGGCTTCTAAGAGGCATTTAGTACCAGTCAAACTCCTGGTTTAATGTGTGAGTGTGGTCAGGAAAGCAGCTGTACAGGGGAGCAGCTCTTGCTCTCTGAGGTATGCTCCTCGTTTGGTGTCTCGGTCTGTCAGATTTGTTGACCACAGTCATCAAAACTCAGACTTTGATGATTTGTCTGGTGCTGCCTTTCCTGCAGCCTAGGCTGGAATCTGTGCTCTCAGTCATTCCTCAGCAGAACAGCATCTCAGAGGCACCACCTGTGCAACTTACACCAAAAACTAAGAGAAAAAGTACAATAGGGAGTGGGAAAAGGAGAAATGTCATTTTTCATGTTAGCTGATCTGTATTCGAAATAGGGAGAAAAAAAAGACAGTTAGAGGTAGCACCTCTAGTGCAGATATGTAATGGAGCCTTCAGGGTAAACTTGAGCCAGGAACTTCAAATGAAAATCCTGAGCACTTTTATCTTTTTAGTGTTTCAAGCTGCAGTTTTCACAGTGTCGACAGAACCTTGCTTAGGCCAGAGTTAGTGCTGAAGTCAGTCTGATTACAGTTTGGCTTTTGGTTTGTGGGATAACAAGGGGAGGGCTGGAATCTCAGCAAAACATCTGTGTTCTCTCTGCCTTGCAGCTTTGGTATGAATAGATAGATACTTAATTTGGGAATCATGTGGTTCCAGCATTTATTTCTGTGAATAGCTTCTCTGAGCAGAGTCATCTTCTCAACTAGAGACTTGGCGTTTTTTTGGCGAAGGGGGCGGGATGTGCTGTGTGCAGATGTTGGTAACAGCTCTTCTGGTCCTGCTTTAATTTGACAGCAGAGCCTGTGTTGGAAATCTCAAAGGACTCTCTTCCCTTTATATTCTTTTGAAATAGATCTCATTCTGTTAGGATCCATACTTATGGACCACAGATATGGGTTTTTTTTTTGCAATCAGTTGTGCTCAATCAGTGCTGTGTAGAAATCAGATCATCATGATATTACTGAAAGGAAATTCTTTCCTATTGCCATAGCATTGTGGATTCCTGATAAGCACAACTTCAGGAAAATGTTTGTATTAAGCATTAAGAGCTTGCTCATATCTAACTTTCATCCTAATGTTATGATGTTCTTGTTTTCCTTCTGTATGTTTAGGACAAAAAATCCTCCTGCGTGATGCTTTGGGTGAGAGCCACACTGCACTGTAGACTTGCAGTAGTAAAGTATCCAGTGCTGCTGTAGCATAGTGCTGGCAAAGACCTGATCCTCCTCTTTTTTTTGCCCTTGCCTACCAGATCCTGGCTAGTGTATGTATTTAGAGTTGGGCAAAACACTGCATTTATCAGGCTGGATTCGAAACTGTCAAAAAATGCAAGGTCTGAACATGCATTTCAACATAAAGTTTTCCAGGCTAAAATTCTTTTGCCGGTGTCTCCCCATTTGCTTTTCAGGGGAAATTAGGAGGCCTCTGTTTGAATGATGTGGAAAACTGTGTTGAAAGCCCTGCCGTGGGTTGTAGCTTCACTAAAGGTGCATCCATGAGCTGCAGCTTCCAGCTTCGGTCGTGTGGGCAGCCGTGGGCTCTGCCCTGCTGAGCATTGCTGCTGTTCTGCAGTCACAGGGGGCCAGAGGCATTGCAGGAGCTGCACCCTGAAAACTTGATGTACATTTCTGGGCTGAAGTTCACAGTGATTTTCCTGAGTGCTGTTTCTCTGGTGCTCCCCAGAAGTGTGCTCCCTGTCCTCGCTGGTTCAGCAGTGGGGGGTTTCCTTCCAGAATCCTCTGGGATGCAGAGGCAGCTCTGCTGGCCCTGCCTGCCCAGTGACTTAGCTTGGTATTGGTTATTTAGCATCCAGATGATAATTTGGAGATGTGGGGAGGTTTGTTGTGAAAGCTTAAAAGCTGTGAGGTTGGTTAGTGTGGTGAGGCAGTGGGGAATGGCAGCTGCCAGACTGTGCTGCTCCTCTTGGCTTGTTCTTGACTATTTGGGTTTCTTTTTTTTGGTGTGCAGACTCCCTGGAGTCCAGACTTCCCTGCTGCCTGCTGCATTCTCCTTGGGCCTGCTCAGGGAGCTGGGATCATGTCTGGAAAGCTGCCATTTGTTAAAATCTTCCCAAGATGAGCTTGCTTCTGGCTGTGGATTGTATTGGATTTTGTGTGGTGTGTGTAGTAAATATCATCTCCTTTGCTGCTCTTGGAACTGACAGAAGACAGGAAAGATCCCTCTCAGCAAAAGTCACAATCCTGACTCATCTTCCTGGCTTTGCAGCAAGTTGTGTAACTGCTGCAGGTCATAAAGCTGATTCTTACAGATTCAGTAACAGATCCTGAATGCAGAGAAGCTGCTTGAATGCAGAGAATTCAGGAACAGTTGTGAATTCCTGTCTTGTAACTTCTGCCACTTTGGTTCCCACATATTTTCCAATACATGACTGAAGGGATCAAATCATATTTTTTTCTGTTGCCCTCAAAATAGACGAATGCTTTCCCTTGTATTGAAGATTCCTTTCCTCCTTGCTGTCCCTTCACCCCTTTGCCTCCCAGACATGTGCTGCAAGAAGATCAGAATTCATATTTCTGTTATTTTCAGATGTCCCAAGTTAGGTAACACAAGGGATGCAAACGTTCCAGACATGTATTTTTGACTGGTGAAGGGAAGCAGCTCCCTCGCACAGCGAACAGCATTTGCTGGCAAGCTGTACTGAATCGAGCTGTTCTGTAGACACCAGGGCACTGCTGCCAAGGGTGTTTGGTGCCAGTGTTGCTCTCCTGCCTGTAAATGAGGAGCAGCCATCATTCCAGGGAGAGGACTGAGCCATTGCAGCACGAACACCCATGTTTTCTGACTGAAGCTCCTCCATTGCACATCAGTACAACCTCAAAATCTGGACCTCGTGCATACAGTGGCACAGTCCTCGCTGTGCCCTTGCCTTTACAGGCTGAGTTGCATCTTTTCACTGCATAGATCTTATCTTTGTGTGGTTCATTCTGCAGTTTGGGTTCCAAAAATAGAGCCTGTGCATGAATCTGTACACACATGCGCTTTTGAGCTCTATGATTCCTTTGAGATGACCTCTTTTGCAGCACCATGAGCAGCGTGCGAGAATATCACTCATTCCTCTGATACACATGGAAAACCACGAGCAGGGAGAGGTGTGCAGGTTGTGTGTTCTGTCTCAAAGCATTGACTGTAAATGTGCCCAGGTTAGACAGACACCTGGATTGCTCAGGATGGGAGGAGTGATGGAGAGTATTTGTGGTTGCTTGGGCTTCTCTTTTAATACCTAGAAATTTAGGTCATGCCAAGCATAATTTAGCAGTGCCTGCAGAAATAGCGATGTTTTGATATTCAGAGAAGCCACACAAATGTCACTGACTTGAAATGAATTGAATTGAAGTGGGAAAAGACATGCACGGCCTAGACATCCCACACCTTCAGCTGCGCTGGGAAGCATCAGAGCCCATACTTGGATCCCTCAGGGGAACACGTTGCCCAAATGAGGAGGAATCAGGATTCATATTTCTGCTCCTTTCAGATGACATGAGTGGGGCAAACACTTTGCAGTGATGCACAGAAGCACCCACCAGAACTGCCTGCTGTAACCTGCAGCATTAAAGCTTTTCTGAATAACTGCATTTTCTTACTGTTTATCCTTGAGCTGTGTGCAGGAAAAACAAACTCCATTTCCCATGCAGCATCTGGCAGAACCCTGAATTCCACATGTGATTCAGCAGAGTTAAGAGTTGGTGGAAGCTATTTTGGTCCTCAGTGTTACAGAGTCTTTTACAGAGTCAATGGGAGGGTTTTTGCAAGTGCATCTGAGCTGCCAACACCTTCTGTTGCCAGCGACACAGGAAATTTCTAGAAGTGATGAGGAGGAATTCCAAGACTCTGCCAGTATAATTTGGTTAACACGTCATTGTTTAGACTAGGAAAATACAGAACAAGGTTATTTCAGAAGTACAGTTCTTAACTGCTGTCAGTAACATCTGGGAGATACTCGGTATCTGTCTTGCATCACTCCTGATCTTGCAGAGTTATTCTCTGTGCAGCAAGGCATGCCTTTCCCACCCCTCCTCATCCCCCAGGCTTACAGTAGAAGTAGGATCTGCTTTAAGGTCATGTTCAAACTGCTGTGCTCCTGTCCAGACCCATCCTGTAATGCTTTTTATGGTTTTTTACAATTCTTTTTAAGGAAAATGCAAAAAACGAGGAGATGGTTTGAAACTGGAGAATGACCCTCAGGAGGTGAGTCACCTGGAATGCAGAGGTCTGCCTCTCAGGGGGAGGCTTCTTGTCCACCTTTGGTCCATGGGGAGCAAGTTCTATATTTGTTTCTGCTCTCAGGCTGGCCTGGCAGGTGGGTGAGGGGCAGTGGGATCCCTGATGCTCTGCACTCTTTGCTCTGTGCATTTCAGCCCTGCTCCTGCCCTCACTGCAACTTCCCTGCTGCTTTCCCTTCTGTCCCTGGGAATGACTGTGCCCCAGCTGTTTGCTCAGCAGCTTTGTACCTGTCTGCCCCTGGGCAGAGGCAGAAAGTCCTTTTGTCAGGACCTTCTTGTGGGGCCTGAAGAAGTGACCTGATGCCCTGCTCTGGCTGCTCCTCGGAGCTGAGCCCTTACACTCTCACTGGTGCCAGTCTGCTCAGGCTGTGAGGTCAGACGAGGAGAATTTTCCTTAAAATATTGTCCCATGGGAAAAGCCTTTATGAGAACAGTTACCAGAGCTGCTTCTTCCTTTGCAAATGTGGGTGCATTTTCCACTCCTGGGGAATGAGTGAGAATTGTTCAGAGGCACCAAATTCCAGCAGGAGCCATGGAGATGGGGCTGGGACCAGTGCTGTCTGGGCTTTGCAGCAGGCAGAGTCCGAATGATGAAAAGGCAGTCGGGTACTAATAAATCCTGTCAGCCCTGCATGGGAGAAACTGCCTCCTGCTTTGGACACCAGAGGCATTAGGAGTAGAGCCAATATCTGGGTCAGGAAAAAGAGGGAATGGGAGCTGTGTCCTCTGTCCTCCACCCTGTAGTTTATATGGAGTTCTCTTGCCAATGCAGGATTTGGAAGCACAGGGGAACAGGACAGGGGTGGATTTTAGCATGTGCTGTCAGAGACTGTCAGGTGCTTCACATCATGTTCCTATGGGAAATGGAAGCTGGGAACCACCAGGTATCTTATTTCAGTGGTGCTGGTGTATGTAACCATGGGTATTCCTTACAGTTGTTGTCACTTTAGGAAGTTTGCCTATTCAGTACTGCATACATTGTGTTCTGCCAGCCTGATGTTGAATCCAGTTATTTACTGCTTCTTTGCCTTTATTTCCTCAGGCAGAATCGGAAATGGCTCTGGATGCAGAGTTCCTGGATGTCTATAAGAACTGCAATGGCGTGGTGATGATGTTTGACATCACCAAGCAGTGGTAAGAGACCTTTAGTGGCACCATGTGATTCTCCCTTGTTCAGGCAAAACAAATAACTTCCAAAGTTCCAGATTCCCAGTTGGATCTGGAAGCTGATAACCAGCCTAATGAGTTGAAGCAAGCTTGTATCCTTTAAAATAAAAGCTTTATCTTGTGACATGGCTTTTAATACACTCCTCTCCTGGGCTTGTTCCAAGCAAGAGTCCCAGTGGGTTGTGTGTTGCAACTGCTGATATGCTGCTGGCTGAGGCTTGATAATTAGTGCTATCACAGGTACAAAGTGCACAAACCCCTGCTCCCCAGAACACAAGGGAAAAGAGAATGCTAGTGAGAAATTCCCAAGAAACTGGTATTAATAAGGATTATTTAGAGGCCCCAGGCTGCGTTAATGTACAGAAGTGATGAACTGTTCATTTTGCACATCTGAGGAGGGTGAGAGAGATAAGGAAACCATAGTGGAAAGAGGAAGGGGTGAGAGCTCCTGCTTTATGTTTAGGCTGGTGTTGTTCAGGTTTGGCGTGGGTCAGTGAGCCTGCAGACAGCTGAAGGGAAGGAATCCTTTTCTTCTGCTGACCCCACACCGTTTTGCAGGACTGAGGGCAAAACGGCTGTAGGAGATGTGAGGGTTCTGGTAAAAGTGGATTATTGAGCTTTCGAAGTTGTTTTTGAATAAAGAATCATCCAACCATATTGAGGGTTAATGTATTTCTCTGATGGGGTAAAGAAGCCACAGACTTGGAAGGATTTTGGAAAAAGAAAATTATTGTTGGGTTGTTTTTTTTTTCTTTGTTTGTGTATGAAACTGTTAACAGAAGGATGTTCCCATTCATCTGCCTCTCTTTTCTCCCCTCTGATGAAGGACATTTAACTATATTCTGAGGGAGCTTCCTAAAGTGCCGACCCACGTTCCAGTGTGTGTGCTTGGGAACTACCGGGACATGGGGGAGCACCGAGTCATCCTGCCCGGGGACGTGCGGGACCTCATTGACAACCTGAACAGGTGAGAGCCTCGGGGGGCTGGGCCACAGGCCACAGCTGCTCTGTGACAGCACCTGTGGGTAACCCAGCACCCATGGGCAGCCCAGCAGCCATGGGTAACCCAGCACCCATGGGTAACTGAGCACCCATGGACAGCCCAGCAGCCATGGGTAACCCAGCACCCATGGACAGCCCAGCAGCCATGGGTAACCCAGCAGCCATGGGTAACCCAGCACCCATGGACAGCCCAGCACCCATGGGTAACCCAGCAGCCATGGGTAGCCCAGCACCCGTGGATAGCCCTGTCCCTGCCGTGTTTCTCACCCGTGGATAGCCATGTCCCTGCAGTGTTTCACACTCGTGGGTTGCTGTGTCCCTGCAGTGTTTCACACTCGTGGGTTGCTGTGTCCCTGCCATGTCCCTGCCGTGTTTCTCACCCCTGTTTCACACCCCTGTCACGTGCATCCTCTGCCCCGTGCCCACCTCGGGCTCCCGGAGCTCCCCGTGCCTCACGAGCAGTGCCTGCTGACACCACGGGCCCTTTGATCTGGGAGCAGATCATTTGCCATGCTCCTGGAAACAGGAGTGCCTGGCAGCATGTGCCTTTCAGAAGTGCTGTTCCCAACGAGTCATCTTCTTTCTGGATGGTCCTTCTCTTGTGAAAGAATCCTCTCCCTGCAACACAGCTGTTCCCTGCTCCAAGTGAGTGAGCTACAAGGGAGGCAGCCAGTGCAGCTGTGTCCTTGCTCTGCCTCTGAGCATCCCCACACAGCACTCGTGGGGCACGGCCAAGTCACACCTCCCTTGCCAGCCAGACAAGTGTTTCCCTTAAGCAGAGATCTGAGGTGCTCTGTTATGTAGTGTAAAATAAAAGATTCAGTAGATTGTACCTTTTAGTGTAGTTTTATGTTTTTAAGGTACTTCTTTCATTTTTCTCATCTCTTATTTGTTTATGCCTATGTCAGTTACAAAGAAATGGTGTCAGTTTTAAGATTTTATCCATGACTGAATCATTTCTTCACAAATTAATTTCTGTATGATTTTTGTCAGTCTGATTGTGGTTTTGAAACAAAACCTTCACTGTGAAATGAGCAGCTTGTAAAGCTGTGAATCCCCAGTTTAGGAAACCAACATCCCAGTGTCCTGACAGAGTGTTTCTTAGCCTGGCAGGCACATGATACTGTCACACACCAACAGCCACCCTCTGCCACCCTTCAGTGTGACACAAAATAAGGAGTCCAAGCAGAAGGACCTGCTGGGCTGCATTTGGGGCTGGGGCTGGCTTGTGGGGTGGCCCTGTGCAGGGTGTGCTGGGTACAGTGTCCTTCTCTCTGCTTGGCACAGGCCTCCTGGCTCCTCCTATTTCCGCTATGCTGAGTCTTCCATGAAGAACAGCTTTGGCCTCAAGTACTTGCACAAGTTCTTCAACATCCCCTTCTTGCAGCTGCAGGTAAGGCAGGGGTGCTATCCTGATGTGCTGGGTGTGGGGGACAGGTGGATTTGCTTCATCTCTAAGGCAGGAATTTGATATTTGGGGTTTATTTGCTGTTAAAGGATCCTGAGAAGATTTTTGTTTTCATTGGAGTTGGTATAACAAAATTGTGTCAGAACATTGGTGCCTGTGGCTTAAATGTGTCTCTGGTTGCAAGAGGTCATCTGTGCTGAGTTCCCAGTGCTGACCTCTGGGGAAAGGCTCCATTTTCACTGGCATGAAAATGGCATCCAGTGGCAGTTACCAAGTCAAACATGTCACATACACACGTTTGTTAAACTTTGGATTTCAATTCTGTTCAGTTAAAACTCAGGTGGGAAGAGATTTGGCCATTACCTGAGCACTTCAGGAACCTCTGTTTGCTGAAAATCTTTGCCCTAATGGTAAAGGGCGTTTAATATGAGGTCCATGTGCTTGTGTCCTGTTCCCATGGATCCAATCTCATATTTCCCCCATAACTGAGGGTTCTTGGAAAGGCTGAGGGAAGGGCAAAGGCTGTGAAGGGTGGGATTCTCATCTGTGGGCCTTTAGATCACCTTTTGGGGTGATCCCACTGGGGTCCCTTGAGATCAATAGCTTATGCTTTGTGAGGGCACAGATGATGTTGTGTCATTGTTTTCTGTCAGATGGGAAAAACCCAGGCAGTTGATCTTGATTATCTTTCACCAGTAATTGAAGTGTCTGTGTGTGTTTTTAATATAAACAATCCCCAGTGAAATGCCAGTTCAGAAGGAGCTGAGATATATTGATTGATGTTACCAGGTCCTCAGACCTGAGAGCAGAGCAGAAAGAACCAGGATAAGAGAACTGAATGTATAAAACCCCAGTGAAACAAGTCAAACAATTTCTTTGAGGAGGAAGTTGTAGAAATCTGAGCTGTAACCAGAAATCTGAACCAGCAACCTGCTGCTCAGTGGAGAAGATTGAAATCTGCCAGCTTGGTTGCTGGTGATATGTTTGGATTTATGACACCACACATTTGGAGGCTTTTGGTTGCTTCCACCCAGGTTTTGGGGTTTTATTTGATGTCAAGCTTCAGCCAAGATGGGCTGCATTGGTTTTTCCCGTGCCCCTTGCACTTGTGCCCCAGGTTTATGAGCAGTGCTGCTCCACAGGAGCTGCCCTGCGGCACTTTGCTGCTCCCAGACACTCACTGGGAGCCTCGTGTTGGGGTGCACAGGGATCAGGGCTGGCCCTGTTCAACATCCAGTGCAGCATGAGCTGAAATTTGTAGGGAAATCACATCTAAACTTAATTCCTAAAGGTTCTGCTTATCCCTTCCGAGATCCTTGCCAGTACCAGGCTCCAGAAAGGAGATTTTTCCTTTGGAGCAGAGCAGCATTAAAGGAGAGGCATGCTGCCAGGTATGAAATGCACATAGGATTTAATCAGCCTCAAAGGCTTCTGTGTCCCTCAGCCTGCCCTCCACAGCTTTCCAGGGCAGAGTGCTCCAGCTGGATCCGAGGTCCCAGGCTGTCCCCCAGCAGGGTTGGTGTCAGTGTGTGGTTTTCAGTGGCACATTCCTGTGCTCACCTTACAGTCATGCATCTTCTGTGGAGAGGGCAGGGGCTGAAATCCATACTCCCAGTACAGAGCACATTCTCTGTGTCAGCCTGGGCCGTTCAATTATTTATCAGCTCCTTTCCAGAGGCAGGATTGGCAAGCCCGAGGATGCAGTTTAGCTGTTGGTATTGCTGGTGGCCCACAAATGGGATCAGGTCACCCAGGCCTCCGGATGCTGCGCTGGAAGGAGACAGGATTCTGCAGACAACTGACATTGCCTTTTCCCAGGAAGCCCTTGCAAGTGGCTTTCAGCCAAAGCGTTGGTCTGTAGCACATGATTTATTCCCTTCTTTTGGGTCATTGCTAAAAATAAGCTGTTTCTTTAATATTTTAATAACCGGCATGGTAAAATAGAATATATTTTTGGAAGTATTTGGAAGTTTGTTAGTAGTGATGAATTTGTACAAAATTAAGTGCAACTCCCTCTTAATTAAATATATATTCTTGATTTATTGTGATCTGTGAAAATTGAAATAATTAAAACTGGTGTGTGTCTCAGTGCCAAAGTGTAAGGCAAGGCACACCACCTGTTTAATAGAAGTCATTTTCAAAGAGCCTAAGGTAAGCACTGGAGAGCAGTAGCCCTTCTGTCTCTGTTTGTTCAGCTAATTTGCTCAGCATGTGTTTCACCTGTCTTAGGAAACTGGGGACAATGAAGCAGCAGACTTGCCCTTTTTTGTCTCATTTTCACTTATACTGCATGAATAATATAAAATGATGGCATCTACTACTGAGCTCTTGATTCTCTCGAATTCTAAAATCTAGAACTTGAATTCTTAAGTCTTTATTAGTACTTCTGATTAGTGTAGCAACTAAATATGAATAGCATATTTTGCTGAATCCTTCTTGTCTGTAACCCACAATAAAGGAATCAGCATTAAGTAATGACTTCATAATTCCATGCATACATGTTAATTAAAGTCAAGTTTCCATCTGCAGAGAGCACTTGAATACGATGAATAAAAATTACTCAGCAAAGGAAAGAGGGATTGCCCCAAGCTCTTAACACAATGGCAAAGGTAAACATGAACACTCTATATGCCTTGGAAGCAGCAAATTAGCTTAAATTATCACAGAAGCCCTTACATTTCAAGAGGGGCTATGTCTTCCAGTAAATTAGGGTTATCAACTGTGATGAATCACCTAGTCTTACAGTACAAAATAAAAATTATTTAAACCTTTTTGCTGATTTCAGTCATGGTAGAGTTTGATAAAAATCAGTTGCTCCATAGAGGGCTCAGGCTGTGCTGTGACCATTCCCTGGGACACAGCACTTGGTGTGGTTTGTATGAAGAGCCACATGAATTAACTGCTCTTCAAATCCGTGCAGGGTCTTGATAGCTTCAAGGTTGTCACCTCTGTGAAACCGTAATTCCAGCAGCATGTGCATGTAGAGCCTGAACACCATCACTTCAGGCAAATGTTTGTCTTCTCAGATGGATTTTGTTCTGGGAATTATGTAACAGATTTCCTTTTGGGCTTTTAATCTGAAGGGATCTTTCTGCTGTGAGTTGAGGTGTTGTCAAACAGGCAATTAAGAATTCACCATGGTTACTGATGCTAGCCTTCAAAAATATTTGTCAGAGCAAAGCTTAAATGCACATGGAGGGTAAGGCAGTTATCAAACCAAAAGCCTTGGTGGTTTGGAGGAAGCCTGGAGTTTCTCTGCCGTCTCCTCCTGCCCAGGCAGGGACACAGCCTGTGGCACCACAGCCCTGCCATGGCAGGGACTCTGCAGGGCTGGGAGGCACCAGCCCAGCTCAGCACAGGTTGTCCCTGTGCCACCCAGTGCATAGGCAGGATAGAGGGAGGATTGGTGCCCTCAGGCCCTGGACATTGTGGCTTTTGACTCCAGAATTAGGGAGGTGAGCTGCTTGGTGTGGCCAGTGCCCAGCTGTGTGCCAGCCAGCTGTGTGCCAGCCAGCTGTGCCTGAGCAGAGGGATGGGGCTCTGGGCAGGGTTTGCACTGCTGACAGCTCTGGTCTGGCCCAGGGGATGCAGAATGATGTTTCTGCAGGAGCAGATGCTGTGTCAGCCCTGTAGGGCTGCAGCCCATGAGGGAGCTGGCCGTGCCTGTGGTTATTGATCTCTCCTCGCTGCCGTCTGGATGTCGGGAGGAGGGAGTCTGTTAAGCCAGCACTTCCCCTCGGCTGAGGTTTTTGTCAAGAGTTCTGTTGGAAATGTGGGAAAGGAAGGGCTGAGTGGGTCAGCCCTGGGTTACATTAGTGCAGTCAGCTCACTTTAATGCCCCTTTGCAATGGACATGGGTGTCTGGCCCCCTCTGTGGGACAGCTACTGGAGGCAGAGGGAAAGGACTTCTGAAATGTCACTGAGTTGACAGGTTGTGCTCACTCATCTACCCTGACAGCAAAGAAAAATTACTGGGAGGCTGTGCATCAGCTGGGTCCTGCTCCCAGAGGGGCTGATTCAGCACAGGGAAAATCAAAGGCCTGAGTGAATGATTTGCACAACTGATTTCTGTAGGAGCTGCATCTGTTCTCCAAATGTAACTGGTGATGTGGTGTCTGAAATAACACATTATTGATTTATGGCTGAGAACAGCTCACAGAATGAGGTGCTTCTTACACACAGACTCGGTGGATTATCTACTTTTTATTCACTTTCCCTTTGCACTCTGTATTTAAATGGGCACAGTGATCAGGGCCAGGGCTCCTGCTGGACTCGTTGCTGTGGCAGAGCGGTGACACAGGATCTGAGTGCACAGAGATCTGTTACAGTGACCCTTTGCTCAGACCCAGCTTGTTTTCCTTTCCTCAGAGGGAGACGTTGCTCCGGCAGCTGGAGACGAATCAGTTGGATATCGATGCGACTCTGGAGGAGCTGTCGGTGCAGCAAGAGACTGAAGACCAAAACTACGAACTGTATGTCACTGAGCTGTCTTTTCTCACTGTTTTGGGTGTCACGTGAATGTTGGCCAGCCCCAGCTGTGGCATGTGCCCAGGTCCAAGGGTCTAGCGAGTAACATTTAGGGAACCCCTGGATAAAATTGCTTTTGAATGGCCTCACCTGAAGTACAGCATGCACCTGGGGATCCCTGGTTCCCCTGCCCTGTGTCTGTTCTGGGCCCTGGCTGTGTGCTTGGCTGTTTGGAATGGTGTTTGCCGGGTTTAGCCCCACAAAGCCAGAACACCTCTAGCACAGCGAGCAGGAATCCATATGCTGTGAATTCCCATCACGAGGCCTTTATTGCAATGGTGTGCAAGCTTCACAAAGAAAAGTCAGCCTCAGAATAATGTATTGAAAAAAAGATAATTTACAGGCAGCTTTGTTTGGAAATTGGAATCGATGGTTATGAAATATTCATGCACAGGCTTTTGGACAAACATTTTTCAGACCAAGTATAAAGTTCTATAACCTTGTTCATCATGTTTTCCTTGGAGGACATTGAAATACCCCAGTTCACACAAAGCAGTGTTGTTTCCAGAGCATTCACCTCATTCTCTTCCTCAGGGACTAATTAGTCACCTCATGCCTTCAGCACTTCTCTTGGTGTCCCTACTCAAAGGACTGGGCTGCGTGGGCTGTGCTGTCAGATGGTTTTCCATACTTTTGTTTGTACTGCTTCAGTAATGGGAGGATATTTAATAGAATCAGGAGCTGGCAGAGCTGTTTCAAACTCACAGCACAAGATCTTGCTGCTTCATCACCTCTTGCCCTTCCAGCAGTTTTAGCATGTGCTGGGGCTCCATATGTGTCACTTCAGCTCACAAATGCAGCAGAAAAAGAGGTTGGATGGGACTTGGAGAAGCCTGGTCCAGTGGAAGGTGTCCCTGCCTGTAGTAGGGGCATGGAATGAGATGAGCTTTAAGGTCCCAACCAACTCAAACCAGTCTGGGATTCTGTGACTGTGAAAACCATCTTCTCCCATATCTACTTCTGGGTTAGTCTGTGTTGGGCTGACTCTGAGAAGAGATCTTACATCTTAAAGGCAGCAGCAGCAGTGTGGTAATGGTGGAGAGGTGGCCAGACCTCCTAGTTCCCTGAGGAGGAACTCAACCTCCCCTGGTGCAACCTGAGGCCTCCTTTGTTTTTTCCTTCCTATCACTTGTTACTTGGTAGAGGAGCCTGACCCCCACGTGGCTACACCTCCTGTCAGAGGCCTTTGTGCTGCTGGCTGGGAGTTCTGCTCTGGCTCACCCAAACTGCCCAGCAAGGAGAGATGGCCGCAGGCATTTGGGGCCACAGGCCATGGCGTGGCTGCTGCAGCACTTCCTCAGAGGCCATTCCCGCTCTCCTGCCATGAAATCAGGCCAGGGAGCAGGGCGAGGTGACAGCGCTGGGACAGCTCGGTTATTCCGTTCACCCCGAGCACGTCTGCTGGCTGCTCTGTCACAATGACCGCCGCTAAATTTGGCTCAGTGAGAACAGAAAGAGAACAAGATCTCTTCCTCCTGCTGCAGCGGGGGGGACCTGAGGACAAAACGTCACTGATCCAAGATGTGGATCCCGGAGACAACACGAGGTGGCACACGCTGCTGCCTCTTGTGCCTTACGTAAGGCAGCCTGGGAGCCGCTGCCTGGCTGTGCCTGTGGGAGACACCTTCCAGTTCTTGCCCTGTGCTGGGGCTCCCCGCTGCCTCACACACCCCTGGCTCTGGTACTTCCCCATTGCTTTCAGACTTTACATTTTCAGTACTGCTAAAAGAATATTTCAGCCCTTTTTGAGTTTTTGAATTCTTCTTAAACAAACAGCAATGACTTGTATGATGTTCTGAATTTGTACCAAATTTGCTCAGTTTATCCATTTTTAATTGTACCCAACTTATCTTCTGTTTTCAAGGAAAACTCATTTATGGTCAGTGTGCCCATTCCCCCACAGAAGGGTGCCAGGGCTGGACAGCCCTTTTGGTGAAAAAATTATCCCCAATATTCAACTTAAACCTCCCCTGGCACAACTTGAGGCTGTCTGCTCTCACCCTGTGGGTGCCAGACCAGTGACTGCAGACAGGCATTTGGGCTGCCCTGCTGAGGACTCTGCTTTGAGGAGAGGGACAGCTGAGGGACAGCTTCAGTCACTGCAGAGGCATTGACTGGGGGTTGGGGTTTTATTTGCCTGGTTGTTTTTTCCCACGTTGAGCATAGCTTGTAATTTCAGGAAGACTGTGGTGCTGAGTAACACCAGCACTGTGGCAGGAGGAGCTGCTGCTGGATCTGTTCTGTGGTATCCTCCTCTGTATGAAATACAGGTCTGGAATGACACCAGCTCTGAAATACCAGCTGGGAAAGGAAATCCACTCCTGCTTTCTTCTCCCCTGCCCCACTTTTATCTTTTCCACTTGTGAATCCTTGTGGTCATCAGGAGCCAGCCTGATGACTCTATCTGGGTCATGTTTTTTGGGGGTGCTGCATTAAGAATTAAGTGCATCTAAGCCTGTCATCAGTCAGTCTTGCTAGAGAAGTGGGGGACATGGAGCATGTCCTGTATTTTACAGAGCAGGGAGTTATCCTGCTGCATCCATTTTGTCTGGTGGAAAACAGGACCTCAGCCAGAATTAAACCTCCTTGGCTGTTGATTCCACATTCAGGGACCTGGGCTAGGGGGGATCAGGGGCAGTACCTTTAATGAGCCCAAAACAAGTGTGTGGAAATCTAACCCTCACTAACCCCAGTTAAACTGATGTCATACAGCCAGGCAATCTTCATTTTCACAATTAATAAAATAACCCAAAGCCTTTCTTGCCACATGAAATACACTTGAACAATTTTTCACAGCATGTTAGAACCAGGAGCCAAAAGGCTTTAGGCTGCTCCCATCTTCAATATTAAATGAGCACGAGCACTGACAATTTTAGGAATTGTGAGGCTAACAAGTCCTTTTGTGTTTTTTGTGTTTGCCCTGGGAGCAGAGCAACAGTAACCTGAGGCCCTGATGAATTTTTGTTCCCGCAGAGCGTGTTCATCTTTAAAATTGCATAAAAGTCTCCTCTTGCGAGCAGGTCCAACCACCAGTGAATTATTCAGGAGTTTGAGGATGTTTTGGACTTGTTACTTGGTCTGTAATGGAAGGATTGAAAGGCAAATACAGAGCCCCTGCGGGTGAGGACAGATGAGCCACCTGGACAGACATCATATATTTTCAGTCTCTGTATCGCAGTGGAATTAAAGTGCTCAGGTGTGAGTTCACCTCGTGCTTTAGTAGGACCTGGTCTGCTACATCCCGTGTGGGCATGAAGCCACTTATTGCACAGTCAGGTTTTGAGTGAGTCCTTTTCTAAAGGACTGATGGATAGAAGGAGGCATGGACAGATTGTATAGAATCTGAGAAAAAACAGACACATGGCAGGTTTGGCCCGGTATGTTCCCAAAACAGCCACACTTGTGCCTCTGAGGAGTGTGTGTAAAGCCAGAGAAAGCATTCATGCATTATGTAGTATTTTCAAAGTGTGGAGGATGCTTAGACACCTTCATCCTGGAAATTACTGCAAGCTTGCTGGCAGCATTTCATGTGTGCTGGTTTTTCACCCACCTCCCTCACGGAAGATGTGACTATAAAAGCTCAGCAGAGCTGGTTTATGCAGCCCATGTAGAACCAGTGTCAGACCACCCTGATTTCCCCAGTGTCACAGCACAAGGCTTGGCCCACGTGTCTGGTTGGAGATGGTGGAGGTGACACGAAGCACACGTGTCACAGCTGTCCTCAGGGCTGTGCTGGGGCAAGAATCTGTGTTGTGCTGTCCCCAAATAACCATTTCTATCTTCCTGCTAAAGAACTTGCTGTCTCCTGTTGTTATGCCCTTCACACACCACAGGTGACACAGGTACAGGAGCACAGGTGCAGACAAAGCCTGCGTGTGTGTTACTCCCCAGTCTAGTTACGCTGGAGGGAAGGATGACACTCTTTATACTTCAGTTAGGTAGTGGGGGTTTTTTCCTCCAGCTCTTAGAATTTATGTGTTTCTAGAGGAGAAACAGGTGGTAGTCACAGCCTTCCCTCCCTCTGGATCTGGCTACTTTCCCAGAACAAAGCAGGTTGTTTCCAAAATGGGCAGCTTTGGTAGAACCATGTACAGTAAATCTGCAAATAATCTGGTATTGTTAAGAGTTTCATGTGCTTTGTTGAGTCCAGCTTTAAGTACTCTTTGAGCTTCGTATTCTGCATCCTGAAGTGACTCCATGCATTCTTTGTGTCTCCTTGTTCCCAAATCTTCAGTGTGCAATCATCTTATCTTACCCGAGTCAGCCAGTTGCCTCAATGGTGGGACTCAGCAACCTGAGGCTCAGAGATTCATTCTGGTTTCATGCAGTGTTGGTGATCAGGTGTTCCCACAGACTGTCAGGGAGCGCAGCACAGTCAGGAGAGCAAGTTGTGCTGGCAGCAGTGCCTTGGCTGCTGGGTGCAGCAGTGCCCAGGCTTGCAGGCTTCCATCCAGGATCGCTGTTGCTATAAACAGGAGCAGGGGTGCATGTAGATCAGCTGGGATTCATCTCTCCTCACGGTTGGGAGGCCAAAGTCTTTAACCCTGAGTGGGGCGTGGGAGGTGGAGGAGTGAGCACCACAAAGCAGAGCTGTTCAACTGTTCTGTCTTTGGCTCACAGAAGCCCTGGGTCGAAGCTGGGAGGAGAGGAATGGCAGAATTCAGCACTCAGCACATACGGTGTGGAGCTGAGGAGCTGCACATCCCATGCAGGCAAAGCTCATGGACAGCTTTTCAGGCCGTGCTGGTGTGGGGACGAAGAGCCTTTGCTTTGCTGGACGAGGGCTGAGTTGCAGGGCCGTGGTTTGCCTTTCCCACCCCGCAGGTGCCGTGCGTACCCTGCTAGAGGGTGCTGGGGAGTGCAGGGACAGAGATGTATTGAGCACCCACTGTTGTGTTCCTGCAGCATGTGTGATGTATTGTGCACCTTCCAAATAAACCTGATGCGGTCTGCACAGAGCTCAGTGCAGGAGTTAAAGTCCTTTATGTTTTCTCTCTGGTGCATGACAAATCCATGCATCATTTTCAGTGGAACGTGTTGTCGCGCAGCTCGCGAGGAGAGGGAGGATGGGGACTGGATGCTGCACCGCATGCTCTGGGCTCGGCTCTGCTGGGAGCTCACGTTGGTGTAGCCAGAGTGGAATAGGCACAAAATCTTTATCCTGTGTCCTGGTGGAAGCATCAGTGAGACCACCACAGCATGGCACTGGTTTAGGTGCATTGACGGAACCCTGCAGCTTCCTCACAAGGGACAGCAGAGGGGCAGCGCCGATCTCTGCTCTCTGTGACAGGGACAGGACCCAGGGAATGGCTAGGGCTGTGCAGGGCAGGTGTAGATTGGATACCAATGGACAGCATCTGACAGCCAGGCTTCTGCATGGTTGGGATTGCAGTCCTTAGTCCTGACTTCTGTTGTGAGCAAGGTGAGCCTTTTCCAGTCATTCTCATGTGCAGAGCTGGCAGCAAGAACACCGTTTTCCTTGCCCTTGAGTAGATGACGATTTTGTTTGTACCATTGAATTTCTTCCTAATTCTGTTACTTGGGATCATCCAGTTCTATCTGTATCTTGTCCCTGTCCTCCTGTCTATTGATGTTCCCTCTAATTCTGCTTTTTAGTGCTGCCCTTGATCTCCACTTTAGCCAGTTACTTAGTTAGGAAGGACTGCTGGTTTTCCAATTTGAGTAACAGCTTCCTGGGGCTATTGTTCCCTAGGGCTCCAGACACTGCTGGTCATAAAGTATATTTTTTTGTTCCTTAAAAGTATATCAGGTTACTGCCTTGAAATAGGAAATGATATCTCAAGGTGGCTTAGAGTCTCTTAGCCCCTGCTGTTTGCG
This sequence comes from Erpornis zantholeuca, assembly GCA_013400515.1. Classification (NCBI taxonomy): domain Eukaryota; kingdom Metazoa; phylum Chordata; class Aves; order Passeriformes; family Timaliidae; genus Erpornis; species Erpornis zantholeuca. Next base: position 19,202 of record VZTN01034391.1, on the reverse strand, counting down.
TTCTGCTCAGCAGTCAGGCCAGGGAAGGTTCTGGCTGGCACAGGTCCCTGAAGGACGAGGTCGTGCTCTGTGTGGGAGAGGAGGCTCTCCTTTGACATTCTCATTGCTTGGAGCACAACCAAGTCTGTCTTGCAGAACCAGCTGAACCCAGAGCCTCTGTGCACAAATTCATTAAGCTTAATGAAGTGAGAGGGTGAGATTGGGATGTGCTGGATACAGGATGCATTATACAGGATGCTTCACTTTGGGTGTCCTCTCCATACCTCTCAGCCGTGCAGCATGTGGCAGATCTGATTTTCAGACCATTTCATGGCAAGAACTTGTCTCTGTCCTTGTTTCTTTGCACACAGCTTGTGAAACAGGCTGCTGACCCTGTGGGCTGCAGAGGGAGGCTTGGGTTAGGCTTGGGTTTCTTTTGGAAAAGGAAAGAGCTTTTCACTCTCTATAGTGGTCCAGGCTTTAATCTTCTTCCAGTCGGGAGCCCAGCCAGGTCCACAACCTGCTCCAGAGCTCCTGGTGCTTGGCTCCAGGGCCTCCCACACAGAGGAGGAGGGCGTGCAGGGGAGAGCCTGCATGTGGACCTGCACCCTATGAGAAGGGTCATGGCAGTCAGTCTTCTCTGAGCCCTCAGGACAGCTCTTTTCTTTTGATGTTCAAGGATTATCCTCTCAAATCCATTCTTGGCTGATAAAGAGGTTATTATAGTTGTTTTCTTGAGCACTGTGATTTCTTCTGCAGAATCTAAAAATGTGACATTCCTACAGCACTTACTCCTTTAGAGACATATGTCCAACAACTGACTTCAGGTTGCATTTCAAGCCCTGGCATGTTGTTATAGTCTGTCTGTTCAGGGAGCTCCCAGTAGTGTTGCAAATACAGGTTTCATCCTGTAGTGCAGAGCAGGTTGTGATTCTCCACATCTTGATGCAGATGGGGTGAGTTCAGCTCATGTGGGTAAACCAGATGTATTGTGACCTGGGGAGTCACAGTGTCACTGGAAGGAGATCCATCCCTTCCCAAGCCCAGCTGGAAGCAGACCCATACTCTCCCAGCTCAGCACACAGCCAGATAAAAAGGGCTTGTAAAAACGAGGGAGAGGGACTTTCTTTATGGGCAGGTAGTGACAGGACAAGGGGCAATAGCTTTAAACTGGCAGAGGGCAGGGTTGGATGGGAAGAAATTCTTCCCTGTGAGGGTGGGAAGGCCCTGGCATAGATTGCCCAGAGAAGCTGTGGCTGCCCCTGTCCAAGGCCAGGTTGGACTTGGAGAAACCTGGGACAGTGGGAGGTGTCCCTGCCCGTGGCAGGGGTTGGAATGAGATGAGCTTTAAAGCCCCTCCCAACCCAAACCAGTCTGGGATTCTGAGATTCGCCATTCCTTATATTTGTAATTTATCTTCCCCACAGCTTCCTGGAAATGATGGAAGCCCGGAGTCAAGGACACACGTCACCACTAGCAACCAACGGGCAGAGCCCCTCCTCTGGCTCCCAGTCACCCATCGTACCCCCGAGCTCCACATCGACGGGCAGCTCCAGCCCCGGCACGCCCCAGCCNGGCTCTTCGGGACAGCCCCCGCCGCCGAGCCCGCGCCTCCCCAGCCAGGTGGGTGCTGGTGCCTGTCCGGGCAGGATGGCACCCCTGCGCCTTCCGCTGCTCCCATTGCAGTTTGCCCGCGAGAGGCTGAGCAGACAGGTGTGTGAAGGCCACAGGCGCCTGCAGCAGGCATCCAGGGAGAGTTGGGCCATCGTTCTCTGTTTTCCTCCTGATCACCATTTTGGTTTGTCTCTGTGTTGGATGGGGACTGTGCCCAGCCAGCTGGGTGATGGCTGTGACATGCTTAAGAGGAAGATCCTGAACACACAGGAGACACTAATAAAATAGATAAAATGTCAGATTCCTACCAGGAGCAAAAATGCTTCTTGAATAGCAAAAAAAATGGCTAGAGGAGCTATTGGAAGTGCCATCCATGCACACGTGTGGCAGTCCGGAGGGGCTCCCGTGTGTGACAGACAGAAGCGGAGTGCTGGGTTTAAAGGTTATTCAGCCAGAAATGGTCACGTAGGTCCAGGCTCTGCAGCAGATCCCCCTCTGGGGAAATGTGCTCCTTCAGAGCAGCTCTGGGAGGAGGGAGCCCTCGGCTGCTGCTGGTACCCAGTGCAGCAGCACTGCCCTCGGTCCACACCTGCTGAACAGAGTGCCAGGGCAGAGGCATCGAGGGTTTTTTGAATGTAATTTTACTGATCTGGACCGTAATTTGCCTGTCACATTCACTTTGTTTGTGGAGCTAACTGGAGCTGCAGAGCTGGCACTGCCTAAAAATCATGACATGGTTTGAGTCACCCTTTGGAAATACCTTCCCTCTCACACTGGCTCACAGTGCTCCTGAGACACCCACAGAGAGAAAGGAGGAGGTGCTGGGAACATGGGTTGCAATTTCAGATGTTGAAATGGTCTGGTTTTAGATCTGCACACGCTGTTCTGCATCCTGTGCCTCTTCCCAGGTATGACACAATGCACCCATTTTGGTTTGTTTATGACTCTTCCTACCCAAAGAAAACAAAACAAAAACCAAAGAGGGGCAGATGTTAGAAATCCTTATCAATAGAAAGAACCTTTATCATTCTGATCTGTAGAAAAAAAAGACAAGTGGTTGACTACCAGTGGCACAGCAATTGGGTTTGGGGTTTTTCTTTTTCTTCTTTTTTTTTTTTCGACTCTTTCTTAGCTTGACAGCTGTTTGGGCTTGTGACTTAGAGCCCTGATGTCTCGGAATGCTTAGGGGCTGTTGGAGAAGGCAGCCAGGAAGAGCTGATGTGTCAGTATTGTGAGATTGCAGTAGTGTGCCAAGGGCCTGCACCTCCCCTGGAACCTATTCAGGGACCAGTGCACTGGAGAGCAGCTGAACAATCCTTGTTACCAAGTAATACTTGTTTTTTTTCTGGGAGCAGCTATTTAAGCTTTTTCTTGAAGTCTTGGAGTAGTAATTCTTTTGGCTGTGGTTTAGCTTACACCAATGCTGCTCTATGGCATTAGTGGTAGTGTTTGTATGCAGAAGTGATCTGAAAGTTGTGCTAAGGAGGGCAAAATATAGGGAAAAAAGACACAAATCTTGTTTTACCCAAAAGAAAAGAGTCTAGATGTGAAGTATAGCATGAGCAGAGGAAAAGGACTGAGTATTGCAAATTCTGTAAAGGTTAATGACTTCAGGCTTCTCAGTTACACTAATTTCATTTCATCCTGATATCTTGAAGATGGGTAAAGGTGTTTCTACAAATAACCTGTAGTAAAGTCAGTCTCTATTTGAGGTAGCCCTTGAGCTTTTGTTTACACAGGATATCTTCTAAAAGCACAATGGGAGCAATTCTGCCTCGGACAGTTACAGCTGAAAAAAGCAAGAGGATAGGAGAGGGTGAACTGAGCAGTCTGGAAAAGGTAAGAGAATGGTGAAGGGACATCCCCCAGGAGCCGTGCACACAGCACAGGTGTAATAAAACCTGTGGTACAGTCAGCTGCAGCATTCCCTGGAGAGCAGACCCAGCCTTTGCCAGGGAGGTTTTCAGTCTGTGTGAGAGCCTAGGTGAGCCTGGTATACTCTAAACCACAGCAATTCTGATCTGTGAGTACCTTCATGTCAGACTCTGGGCTGGCTTATATCCTGTTCACAACCTTCCTCTTCCCTCACTGTGGAGCCAAGGTCCTGCTTCCTGGCTGCTGCCACCCTGGGCAGCACAGATCTGGAAAAAGCCAATTTCTGTCTTGTTTGTGGTTACACCCATGTTTTACAACTCTTGTCGCTAATGCAGATCCTGCTGCTGCCACTCCTCCCACCCACCCTGCAGCCCCTGCCAAGGTACAGAGTGTGGAGGACTTTGTTCCCGAGGACAGCCTGGACCACAGCTTCCTGGAGGACCCCGCGCCGCAGAGAGACAAAGGGAAGCCACAGGGCAGACACCGAGGGGACAGTGAGAGGTGAGGACAGGAGGGTGGAGGGAGGGCGGCACAGGGGCGTGCCTGGATGTGCAGCCTGGACAATGTGGGGCAGCCATTCTGTGATTCCAGAGGGTTCTGCCTGAGCTGTGGTCACTCAGTTAGCTGCTCCAGAGGCGTTGTTAGCTGCCCCAGCCCTGAAACCCCCCGTGCCCTGGGCTGATCCCACATGGGATGGGGGGATTCTGCCCCACTCAGGTGAGACCCCACCTGCAGAGCTGCCCCAGCTCTGAGGGCTAACATCAGAAGGATATAGAGCTGCTGTAGAGAGTCCAGAGGAGGCCATGGAGCTGCTCCCTCTGCTTTGGAGCCAGGCTGGGAGAGCTGGGAGTGTTCACCTGGAGGAGAGAAGGCCCCAGGGAGATCTTATTTCCACCTTTCAGTGTGTAAGGGAAGATGAGGACAGAGGTTTTAGCAGGGCCTGTTGCAATAGGACAAGAAATGGTGATTTTAGACTAAAAGAGGGGAGATTGAGGCTATGTATAAGGAAGAAGTTTCTTACAATGAGGGTGGTGAGGCCCTGGCACAGGTTGCGCAGAAAAGTGGTGGATGCCTCATCCCTGGAAACATTCCCAGTCAGGCTGGATGGGTCTCTGAGCAACCTGATTCAGTTGAAAATGTCCCTGCTCAGTGCAGGGGGCTGGAACAAGCTGAGCTTTAAGGTCCCTTCCAACCCAAACCAGTCTGTGATTCTATAATTATCTCCTCCAAATGGCAGAGCTGTGCTTACTGCCATAAGCTGGATTTTCTTCTTTTTTTCCGGTTTTTTCTTTTCCTGGCTTTGATGGTTTTTAACCAAAAAAAGGGAAAGGGGATTGTGTATACTGAGCTGCTCAGACAAGAGGATGTGCAGCGAGCTGTCTGAAAGCAGACTGTCTCTGAAGAGGTGACCTAAGCATACTCTCAGGCTCTGTATCCCTTTGCTCAGAATATTCCTTGCCTTCTGCCTCTCGTCATCAGCACTGGATTAACCAGGAGAGTAATTAAGCGCTGACACTGCTCATCTGTGAATGTGGTGGATTCTGTGTCTTCTGACATCTTTGTCATGATCCAGTGTTCTCTACTTCAACCACAGCAACTTTAGATCAGTGCTGTGTGTGAGGCTCAATGCCTGTGTAATGCAGGTCAGCCTGAATCATCATCCCTTGTGATGGCAGAACACGTGGATGTTTTATTAAAACAAAAAAAAAAGGCAAGAAAAAAGTGGAGGTTGCTGGCAGCATGCTGGCCTACAAAGCATCTTGCTTGTGGCTGTGGCAGAGCTGAGATATTTTTCTGGGTTTAAGAAGGAATTGTCAGGCGAGCCAAGTGTGACCTTCTGAGGAGCTGGGTCCTGAGGTGCCCTCAGAGTTCTGGAGCTGCAGTTCTGCTGTGGGCAGGAGGCTGATCTTTCACAAAGGCTTCTCTGCTCCGGAGTGTCAGTGGAAGCAAATAGGTGTTAACTGTATAGAAGGTCAAACATGTCAGACAGGGGTGCAGGAGCCCTGCTCCCTGGTGTAGAGTTCATCCTTTGCTCACAGTGATACCCAAGGCAGTCAGAACAGCTCTGGTTCCCTGGGAGAGAACCTTGCAGCACATCCCTACAAATTCACACACTTGTTATTCCTCTGCAGCCTGGCATCCATGGCTTGCTCTGGTTTCTCCCATGTATCACATGGTTTCTCAGCGGTCTGGCAATTTCCCATTCTGTTTCTTACTAGAATAAGCCAGATGTGCTGAAATTCAGAGATGCAGATGTGGTTCTGGTCATCACCTGCAATAACTGTTTATCCTTTAGGATACCAATTAGAGCCCTACAGTAGCCAGGAACAGCATTCCAGTTCTGTAAGCACTGTCCTCTATAATCAGCTTCTGCTGCAGTGAGGAGGTGGTTTTAATTGCCACAAAATCTGCTGCAGAAATTTATCTCTGACCTAAAGAACACAGTAGATCTATGAAATCACTCAAACCTCAGGGAGATTTTATTGCTTTTAAAAAACAGAATCCTGGAAGGCTTTTCCTCTGTATCTGAGTGAAGAGCAAGGCCTGAGAATGTCCCAGCAAGATGCATTCAGGTCTCATGGTCATTTTGACCTCAGATACCTGAGTCTGGGCTTACACAGCTCATCAGCATGCCAGGGTGTCCTCCAGAACTGAAGTGTCACTGAAGGTGTGGCACAAGAATGGGCCATGTTTTGACAATTTGTGAAATTACTTCTCCTACCCAAACAAGAGGAATTGCCTCTGTGGCTGTGAGCAGGAGTCCTGCAGGGAGCTCTGAGAACACCTCAGTGCTCTGAGGTTTCCTGTGTGGAGCAGATACATTCACAGGGTTGGAAGGCAGCTCGGGGGTCACCCACTTCAACCTCCCCTCATCCTGGGCCACTCAGAGCTGGTTTCCCAGAACCATTTCCAGATGGTTTTTGAACATCTCCATGGATGGAGAGTCCACAACTTCTCTGGCAGCCTGTGCTCAGGCCTGCTCACCTCCCTGGCCTGTTGGCAGTGCTTTGCCTCATGAACACCAGGACACTGTTGGCCTTTTTGGCAGCAGGGGCACCTTGTTCACCTTGGCATGCCCCAGGCCTGCAGTGGGGTCCTGGGTTTGTTCAGTGGTGTGTTGTGGTTCTCTGACTTGCAGTAGAGAACTCCCAGAATCAGTTTCTTTACCAGTTAATTAGGAAGGTATTCCAATCTCCTGATTTGCTGTTCCAGAATTTAATTTGCTGCTCTTTAACCTGATGCCATGAGCCAGCATGTGAGTGCCCCAGAGGACTTAATGTGGCTCCAAAGCATCTCTCCCTTGGCTCCTGCTGGGTCAGGCTGGCCTGGGTCCCTGCAGGGGCTGGAGGTGTCTGAAAGCCAGTTCATGCTTTACCTGACAGTTCCTGATCGTGCCCCAAAAAAGGATGTGGCAAGAGCCCTTGAGCTCCCGGGGCTGTGGGAACATGGCGCTCCCACGTGTGAGGTTGTGAGCTCAGGTTGCAGCAGGGTCTGTTTCCTCCCCAGCAGCCGATCCATGACACACCAGAGGCTCACTGAGGACACCCCAGCAGGCTCTGGGGTCGCTAGCCCAGAGCAGACCACAGTGAGCAGCATCATTTTTGGGGGGTACCTGCACCTGCAGCCACGCTGGCTCAGTGCTCACACCAGCTTGGCAGAGCCTCAAGAGCTGGAGGGAGTGGTGCAAAGTGCTTGGGTTTGCATGCTTTGCCTTCCGTCCAGCTGGAACCTCAGGACCACAAGCTGATCCTAATTTTGCCTTGTCAGAGCCTGTTTATACTGCAGCAGTGATTTTCCTGATGTACATTCACTCCATTGCTCTGCTCTTACGCTGTCGCTCAGCGACCTGTGCTGGCTGGAGATGGAGGCAGGGACGTGACCCACTTTGCGAGGGGCTGTGCACATGTGGGTGTTCCATTCGGGCTGGGAAAGCTGGAAACGCTGCGGGTCTGCATGGAGTGTGGAAGGACAGTGGCAGCAATCTCTTAAGAGCCCCTGTGCCTAATAGAGCAGTGATGTGTTAAAGAAAGGCAGCGTGTCTGGTTCAGAATAATATCCTGCCATTTTTAGGATGCAACTCCATTTTCTTTTCAGTGCATTTCAAGAGGAAACCCTGTCAGTGCTTTGAAAACCTCAGGAGTCACTCTCTTGTCATTCCTCCAGCCTTGGGGGCTGGTTGGGCACCAGTTTTCCTCTCCTTTGTGTGGCTGGGCTGTGTGCCTGCGTCCTGGCATGGTGTGAGAGCAGCAGTGTTAGGGATGAAGGGGCTCTTCAGCAGCCTGGCCCTGCTCAGTTGGGCACTGAGAGCAGGTCCTGGGAGTGGAGGGAGAGGGCTGATGCTGGCCCTGGTCTCTCCAGCCCAGACAAGCACTGGTTGTGATCACTCTGTGCTGCACCAGGTGTCATCAGCATGGTGTCCCAAGCAAATTTTTCAGAAAGTGTTAAAATTGAGTCCTGGGGACATTGAGACAAGAATCCTCAATTTCAGCTGCAAAGCTCTCTCAAGCTGCCTCTGAACACAGAAGTGTGCTGCATCCAGGGAGGCTGACAGACTCAGCTCTGGCAGTGTGTCCTTAGGTTAATTTAATTTGGGCAATGTCTAAGCCTGGCTGTGGTGTCTGTGTATCTGCCTGCTTCGGGGAGCACCACAGAAATAGAAATTATTCCAGGAAGGTAATAGCTGCCAGTGAACTCCCCTAGCAGTGACAGTGTATGATCAGGTTTAATTACAGGATGTGGGGATGAAGGCAGCAGTTCCCATGGTTTGACTGACTGGTCCTTGCACAGTGGATGGAGCTCCGTGTTCTGAAGGAGCTGAGGCCCCAGGCTGCTCTGTACCACTGAGTCTCACCTTCTCCAGGCACTCATTTCCAGCTCGAGGGGCAGCAGCTGCTCTGGGACACATCCTGCTGTGGCCCTGTTGGTGTGGGGCTCGTGCCACTGCTGCAGCCTGCAGGGAGCAGGTCCAGCCTGAGCTGGGCAGTGGGCAGGGGAAGGCTGGCAGTGCACAGGATCACAGAATCACCAACTGGTTTGTGTTGGAAGGGACCTTAAAGCCCATCCAGTGCCACCCCTGCCATGGGCAGGGACACCTCCCACTGTCCCAGGCTGCTCCCAGCCCCAATGTCCAGCCTGGCCTTGGGCACTGCCAGGGATCCAGGGGCAGCCACAGCTGCTCTGGGCACCCTGTGCCAGGGCCTGCCCACCCTCCCAGGGAACAATTCCTTCCCAATATCCCATCTAACCCTGCCCTCCTTTCTCTTAAAGCCATTCTTGTGTCCTGTCCCTCCTGGCCCTTGTTCAAAGTCCCTTTCTAGCTCTCTTGGAGCCCCTTTAGGCACTGGAAGGGGCTCTGAGCTCTCCCTGGAGCCTTCTCTTCTCCAGGCTTAGCTATCTCCATTTTCAGCCTGGCTCCAGAGCAGAGCTGCTCCAGCCCTTTAATCCTCAGCTGCTCCTGGCTGAGGATGGGTGCCCTGAAGCTGGCTGTACAAGCCAGGCCAGTGTCAGTCTCTGTGCAGGGGAGGCAGGTCTGTCCAGCCCATCCTTGGGTGCTGTGTCTGATCACTGTTTTGCAGCGATGGAGAGGTGCCTGGGGGGAACCCCATGGTGGCAGGTTTCCAGGATGACCTGGATCTGGATGACAAAATCCCCAGCAGACCAGTGCTGGCAGCAGAGCGGGTGCCCAGCAAGAACATAACCCTCTCCAGTGAGGAGGAGGAGGAGGAAGAGGTGAAGGACTCTAAGGTCATCCTCGTACCTGCTGGAGACAAAAACACAGAGCAGGAAAAAAAAAGGTATAGAGCAAAGGTATTTGTGGGGTTGTGCTGGCAAACCTGGACCCTTCCTCGGTCCTGCCACTGACTGTGTGTGGCCCTGGGCAGTCTGGGTGTCTCAGTGTGCCTGTTGTTCAGCTGTGAGCTGGGGCTGTGGGTGTGACTGCTGTGTGCTCTGTCCTGCCCCTGCCCTGGAGCTCCTGTGCCCCTGGGATGGTTCTGTGTGGGAGTATCTGCCTGCTTTTCCTCAAATCTGAGCAGGAGCCTGGAGCTGAGCACCAGAGTGGCTGTTTGTGGCGTTGTGGGGAGGAGAGGAGTCAAGTCTTGGGTGAAGGGAGTGGAGTCACTCTCCACACCCTGTGCTGGGGAATGATGAGCTGGGTCATGTTCTCCACATCCTGTGGAGTTAGGGTTAGGAACATGAGGGTTATCCTCAGCCTGAGTGGTGTGTTTGACCCCACACCCCTGTAGGATGCACTGCCTCTCCCAGTGGGATGCACAGGGCAGCCCTCAGGGCAGGCTCAGCTCTCAGTTGTGCTTTGCTCCACAGAATAGGGGTGCACAGGCTCTGACAACTTGTTTCTTTCTTCTCAGGTCTTCCAGAAATTCTCTGAAACCGCAGGGTGAAGCAATTTTGACCAAAGCAGCTGACCCGAAGCCTCCTGACAGTTTACCTCCCCGTTCTGGCTCTGAACGGAGCAGCAGCAGGGGCAGCACGAGCCTGGCAGCTCCTGCTGCTGCCCCCACAGCAGCAGCACAGGCCCCCAAGGGCACTGCCCAGAGCAAAGGACTTGCTTCCAAGCAAAAAGTGGTCAAAGAGGAGAAGCCTGAGGAGTCTGACAGTGATCAAGAGGGACCAATAGCTACTCAGATGCTCTCATTTGTTATGGATGACCCAGACTTTGAAAGTGAGGATTCTGACACCCAGAAGAAGAAAATGGTAAATAACAAGCCCATGTTGCTTGAGCTGAGCTGAGCTGAGCTGAAAGGGTTGAGGCATCTTCCTGAGCAGAGCCTTCATCTGCTCTCCCCTCCCTCAGCAGGAGTTGCAGCAAGGCAGGTGCTAAGCAACCTGCAGAGATGGATGTGAGCACAAACCCAGCAATGCTGGGTGGAAGCCATGTGGCAGCAAGAGCCCCATGGGCTCACAGATCCATACAATACCCTAAGTTGATTTCAGTAGCCCCAGTGTGAAGAACACCCTTGCCAGTACCAGTGTGACTAAGGCATTTTACCAAGACAAAAATTAGAGCTCATAAGGTCCAGGACATTGATTTCCAGGCAATAACAGCTCAGTTCTGCTGCCATTTCCTTCCCTCCTCCCCACCTGCTGACATCTGACATTTTTGTGTGCACAATGGTAAGAGATTTTTGTTGGAGCACTTGTCTGCCTTTGCTTGTCTCTAGGATGAATTCCCAGTGCGGGAAGATCTCTCTGAAATATCTGATGATGATACCTCGCTGGCAAAGCCACCCCAACCTGTGAAATCAACAGTCCCCTCCTTTAAACTGAAAAATGACTCAGATCTCTTTGGCTTGGGTTTGGAAGAAGGTGGTCCCAAGGAGAGCAGCGAGGAAGGTAAAGCTCACACCTTATTTCCACTCTTGCTGCTCTTGTTTGTCAGACATCTGGTTTTCCCAAAGTCTTTCCAGGGTGTCAGCAAACCAATTTGCACTAAATAAAATACCCTCTAACTTCCTGCAGTGCCCTGTATGAGTCTGTAATCTGGTTTAACACAGCATAAATAGCTTTTAAGATTTTCCCCATGAGGAGGAGAACTTGCCTTGTCCCTGGCACCAGCCATGGGTTATTTTTGTCCCAGCTGCAAGTAGAAGCACATCTTCCACAAGCTGCTGCTGTGCGAGGCTTCCTGCTCAGCCCTTTGTGCCTGGGAGTGGTGTTCAGCATTGCATGGCAGTGTCCACCCCCTCCACAATTTGGATCAGCTTGGACAAAATGCTCTGACACACCCTGCCAATTTCTCTTCTATTTTTGGGAAAGATGGGGTGGGATCCTGATCACAACCTAAGCACTCCTCAGGCTTTATTTTTTGTCCCCCCATTCCCTGAGGGAACAAATCCTACTCATGCAAATAATTCCTGCTGTCTTGGCATTACTGCAAAGCAACTTCCTGTAGACCTGCCCCAATGTCAGCATGAAAGATGGGAAGTTAAAGATTTAAGGAAGGAAAAAAGCTGTGAGCAGCACAGAGAGAGCTCCTTGAATAGCTGTTCCAAAAGTGTGAGGAAGGTGCCACAGGCTGCCATGGTTCCATCAGCTTGTCACTCCGAGCTGCTCAGCAGCAGAGCTTGAAATAGCTGTAAGTGCATCTGCAGAGGCCCAGGTCAATAATTTAACTTCAGTTTAGATTCTTAAATAATTAAACGTGGGTTCCTCCTATCTCCTCTTTTGGTGATAAATATAAAACCATCTCTCAGTCGTCAGTGATTGGAGCTTGACTGGCAATTAGGCTTCTCCATGGCTGCATTCACACATCAGCTGAGGAGCAAGGCATGTGTAGGTAAGAGTGGCAGTCAGATGGCACATGTGAAAGGTGCTGCTGTGTGAGGCCTCTGCTGAAGCAGCCGAGCAGCTGCTCCCCTGTTCAGGAGGGTTTGTGCAGGGGCAGGGCACACTCAGCAGCCACAGTCAGGTGCGACAGGGATGGACTCTGGGACTCATTTGGTGGTGTGAAAGCACTCTCCCCTGTAGAGCAGGGCTGCAGCAGGGTTGCTTTGGGGATGTAATTTCCATCCACAGTGTGAGCAGCAGTGAGTGTTGGCCTGCCAGGGTGTCCCATCTGCTGACACCATGTCCTCAATCATCCTCAGAGAAGATGCCGGGGAGGATTTCCATCAGAGGGGAACTGTTCCCAGGAGCTTTTCCTCAGTTCTGGAAATAACAATCCAGTCCCAAACTCGGCCTTTGGAGCAGTTTGTAGTGCTGGGTTCTAGCTGTGTTTGTTAGTAGCTGTGACACAGTGAATGCTGGGTCAGTGTTGATGATGATGATCATATAATGCTCATAATTAAACAAGATGGATATGGCCGAGTCAGGGTGTGGGTGCTGGGGCCTCCATTGGTCCCCAAAGGGGCACAGTTTGGCCTGGAGTGTTGGCATTGCCTTTGCCCATGGCTCCAGGATGGAGCATTTTGCTCTCAGAAATGGGGCCAGGGCAGAATTGCAGCCCTCACCACTTAAATGGTGATGTTTTTTGTTTGTTTTAACAGATAAACAGCCTTCTAAGGAGAAGAAGAAGAAGAAAAAGAAAAGCAAAGAGGTACTGCGTAATTCCTCAGATCTGCTGTGTTACCTACCTGCCAGGACCAGGGGTGGCCTTCCATGGTGTCCTCCTGGGCCTTGGTGGACTCCCTTCCATGCTCACAGCCTGCAGCTCTGATCTGACCCTCCTGGGCTCTGCAGACCACTGACCATCCAAGCAAGCTTTTAGAGCAGTTGGATTTTGAAAAGGGAGTGTGTGAGTTTGTAAAATACAGGATGAGGCAGAGTAGTGCCTCTGTGCTGGACTGAGTGTTCATAGCACCATGATTTTCCAAGCAGAGAGGTGCCCACAACAGACCTAATCTGGGGAATGGTGAGGGAAGTCTGCAGGAGGCTCTGTCTGTGCCACGTGAGCCTGTCCAACGCCATGCTATTGCTGGGCACAAGTGGTCTGAGTCCAGTGCTCTGTATAACCCAAATGGTCTCTCTGGTTTTCTGTCCAAACTTGCCGAAGGGTCTTCTGGTGCTTCAGCCTAAGTAAGATTCCTGACCCAGTTGAAGACATCCCTGCCCATGGCACAGGGGTTGGACTAGGTGATGTTTGAAAGGTCCTTTCCAGCCCAAACCATTTTCAGAGCCAAGTGTCAGGGCAGTGCAGCCCAGGTCAAGGGCACCCTCGGAGGATTTGCTAATAAAAATGTTCTCATTTCGCAGGAAGAGGACAAGTCAGTGAAAAAGAAGAGCAAACACAAGAAGAGCAAAGAGAAGGAGGAGAGCAAAGAGGACAAAGAGAAGAAGAAAAAGAAGAAGAAGAGCAAGGAGAAGAGCAGTGAGATAGATGAACTTGAGGCTTTTCTTGGCGGAGGAGGAGCTGGCATGAGCAAACCACGGGGCGGGGGGGACTACGAGGAGCTCTAGCTCGGCTGCGAGTGGACTCTGCACCATGGCTGTCTCCATCTTCTCTGAAGAGTCACCCCAGGACAGGCACAGATGTGCAAAGCTTTGGCCCTTCGCTGTGTAGTCTCTCAAACCAGTGAGCAAAACAAAAGCTTCACATCTGTGTGTGCTGCTCTGGTGCATCGTTACACAAAGAAAACCCAGCTGAGATGTGCGTGAGCCAGGGGAAGGTTCAGGGCACGGCTCCCAGGCTTGCTTCCAGGCTGTTGGTTTTTCTCCTTCCAGAGTTGCCCCATCAGGTCACTGGCAGGCTGTGGGGCGAGGGGACCTGCCTCCTGCTCCATCCCTGCTGCATTCCACTCCTGCACACCTGAAATTCCTGTCTTGTTAAGAGGAGTGCAACAAAACATGCCACATGAACGCATCGTGCTTGACTGTCTCAAGTCTTTAACTTCTTATCCTTCCTATTTTTTTAAGGAGAAAGGTGATATTGGCCATTGCTTCACCCAGCAGTTGATGAGCTTTAAGTCAAGCAGATCATGCTATGGTACAGCTCTCTAAAGCAGCAGGCACAGGGACAGTGTGAGAGTGTGATTGTTGAAGTCCTTTGAATGGGACCTTTCTGCACAGCAGCTTAATTAGCCCTCACTGGTGCTGCTGTTGGAATTCATGAAGCCCATTGATTTCCGTGGCCCAGTGTCTCAGACACTACATGTAAGCTGCTATGCAGTTTGAGAAAACAATGAAAAGTGCAAAGCTAACCTGAAAGAGAGAGAAAAATCAGTGCTTTTCTGCATTTCCCGCCCTCGAATTTGCATATTCCAGAATCCCCTGCTGCTGGGACCTCTCAGGGACATGACTCCATGTGGAAATGAAGACATCCAGAGCTTCAGAATTGGCTACAGGGCAGTGTTGGCATGGCAAGGCATTTGTTTCTCAGGCACTTTGCAGTCAGGCTGTAAACCCGAGCTGCTGCTCTGTGCCGAGAGGGACCAGCACTGCAGCTCGGCAGCGTCCGTCCTGCTCCAGCTTCTGTCCATCCTGCAGGCAGCCAGCCTGCTGCTCCTGCCCCGAGCAGAGAGCCTCCTCTGCCCCCTGACTTTGGGAAGCCTTTTAGTTTTTGCTTTGAACTTAAATCCATGGATTGGTACCCGCTCAGCAGCCGTGGGATGGGCACCACGGCCACCCCTTGGCACTCACCTGAGTCTCAGTGAGCAGCCCCCCTGTGTCTGATGGAGCTGGTCAGTTCTCTGTGCCCCTCCTGGTTTGGGTCTGGGGTCCCTTGCTCAGCTCAGACGGGGAAGCTTCCTCCGGGTTCTGTGCGTTACATTCCCCTCTTGCTTGTAAGTTGATTTGAGGTTTGGTTTTGTTCTCCCTCACCTCTTTTTGTTGTAAAATGTCAGCCATGAAATCCAAACTGGAGTTTCCTTCTGCGTCCCTATAAAGCAATGTGTTCTTTTGATCCATTATCCACTCCAGAGCTGTCTTGACCAGCAGGCATTTCCTGCTCCATTTTTCTTTTTCTTGTGCCCAAAATGCACTTGTAACCATTTCCCTATAAAACAAACTGGTTTTTTGCTGCATGAGCAGTGTATTGTTCAGGTCTGTCTGCCATTAGCATTTGCCTCCTCTGAGCATTCCATATGGCACTGTAGGGAAATTGCATGGGACAGTTCAAACTCTGCACATCTGGGAGGAAAAGGAAGATTGAGACGGGACTGGTTTGCAGCCCTTTGGGCAAAGGCAGGTGGGAGCTCGAGCCTCAGCTGCTGTGGTCCCCAAAGTGCTTCTGTTCCATCAGGATTTTGGGTCATGTTCCATTTTTGCGTCGAAAAACCCTGGTACAGTCCATTCTGACTATAAAGCTCTGTTGTACACCTGTCTCTGCACATCTTCTTCTGCCCCGAGCCTGGGCCGGGAGCTGCGTGTCCCTCCTCGTGCTGCTGCTCCACACCTCGCGGGACGGGCACCGCATTAAAAATCATTCCACAAAAAAGGAGCTGAACGTCAGAACCATGAGTTCTTTCCCCAAAAGTGAAGTCTGCCCTGAGAGTCCCACAGCGTAGAGGGGCAGTGGTTTTGGTCAGCTGTGGGTACAGGGGCTGTCCCAGTGCTCAGCCCCTGGTGACACCGGTGCTGGCCTCCTGTGCCAGGTTTGCTGTCCCAGGAGCCTTCACATTCCCTGCAGCTCATCAGCACAAGGAGCCGAGGCAAGAACAAGCAAAGATGAGTCATTGTGCTCCAAAATGCTCCTGTGAAAGAGAAGGGCAGATGTGGGAGCCCCGGGAGGGTGTGTGGCATGGTTTGGCTTCTGCAGTGAAATCCCACCCTGTGGGTGAAGTGGGAGTGTGGAAGGGAATAGCAGCAAAAAGACCCTTTTTATAAAGGGTTTTTATACCCACAGAATCACAGACTGGTTAGGTTGGAAGAGGCCTCAAAGCTTCTGCCAGCCTCCTGCCGTGGGCAGGGTCACCTCTCACTCGACCAGGGTGCTCCGAGCCCTGTCCAACCTGGTCTTTTTAGACTTCTCCCTTTGCCAGGGAATGCTGAACTGGTTTGGGCTACAGCATGAGGTGTGATCCAGAGCCAGCAAGCGTGAGGGAGGGGAGGAGGAAACAGGCCTCATTTGAGCCAGGCTTTCCCAGGCCATCCTCTCAAAGCAGCTAAATATAAAAAGTATGTACGTGCCTGTCATAATGGGGAAGCTTCTGCAGGATCACAATGATATAAATAGTTCCTGCAAGCATCTCTGCAGGTACCAGGGTATTTGCTTTTGGGTTTATCAGTCATCCAAAAAAAAAAAATCAAGAGCTCGAGGCTGAGGAGCTGCAGTTTCTTGCAGCTAATGCCGGCCAGAGCTGCAGGGGCTGGGTTTGGAGCAGTAGGAGGAAGTGCAGATTTATCACCCAAGCTGCTGAGCTGTGTGCCCCAGCCCTGCAGGGCCTGTGCCCAGGGGAGCATGGCTCATACCTGGCCTGTGGCTGCCTCCTGTCAAACCCCAGGTAAGGAACCAGGACAAGCCGACAGCTCCTGCCACTCCAGGTGTTTCCCTGCTTACCTTTGAGGACCCTTCCAACCCAAACCACTCCATGGTTTTATGATTCCTGTGGAGAGCTGCCCATCACTTCTGCCCTGTCTCACCAGTGCACCCAGCCCTCTTCTTTCCCCATGGTCAGTGCCAAGGGCCACAGAGTGCCCCGATGGTGCCCTTTGGGGGACGCAGCTCTGCCCTCTTTCTGGTGCTCCCATAAAGTCACAATGAGTCTTTCCCTGGCTTGCCAAGGCCCAGGGTGAGAATTTTCTTCCTTCCTCCCAGCAGTGAGCATGAAAAGGTCATTGGAATTTGGATTTTATCAGGATACTAAATGAATGTGCAAAGCTGTGAGTGCTCTTGGAGGCTCTGGGGGGCTGTGGGGCAACGTGGCTGCCCCCAGCCCTGGCACAGGATGGACCTGGGCTGGGGGCATGACGGGTTTGCTGCCTGCAATGTCCCCACATCCAAAGGTCCAGCTGCTTGGAGAGCCCATGGTGCTTCCCTGTCCTTTGGGATGGCCCAGAGCAGCCAGATGAGTGATGGTGGGGAAATCCTGCAGTAGGACGGGCTTAGGGACCGGGGCTGTAGCCTAGCAACAGCCTCAATCATGGCATAATATAATTAATCCAGCGCTGGCTCAGTCTGCTGCATAAAGATACCAGGGCAAGTGGTTGAGCCTCTTTAACTTGTGGGTTTGCCTCCAAAACCAACCTGCAGCGTCTCAGGCATGTCTGGCGTGTTCCTGGCCTGAGGGTGCTCCCCGGTGAGTATCCAGCCTTCCTTTGCAGCCCCCTGGCAGGGCAGTTCTGAGCAGAGATTATCCTCTCAGTGAGCGTCGTGGGCAGTGCCGTGGGCTCGGGCTGACCCCAGTGGGGTGAGGAGTGGCCAGGTTGGCTAAACCGGGGCTCAGCTGGCCACCATTCCAGGGTAAAGCAGGAGTGTCGCGGGCCCGTGTGCTCTGCCGGGAGCTGCACGGGGATGCTGCCATGGGCCAGCCAGCCTGGGAACCCCCAAAACTCCTGGGTACCCGCAGGTTGTTGGCAGGCTCTGCCCTAGGAGGGGAGGCGGCGGTGCGGCTCCATCAGCACTGGGGGAGGCGGAGGGAAGCTCCTGCTGGCCGGGGACACCTGCGGGGTGTCACTGCTCCCTCTCCGTGCCCCAGCACCGCACCGGGAGTTCTCCCAGGGCCCGAGGCTTGGCCTGGGCAGAGCCGCGGCCCGAGCCGGTGCCTGCAGGCTGGCTGCGGGAGGGAGCCAGCCAGCTGAGAAAAGAGCAGGCTGCTCCCTGGAGCTGGCAGGAGAAACACCCCTCCCTGTGCCTTTGGCAGGCAGCGGCTCCGCGGCAGGTGTGAGCGATGGGTTCCCACCCGCTGGGGCCGGCACCGGTGTCTGGGCACCCCTGCAGCTACCGGGGGTCCCGAGTGACCGGGCTGGTGTGTGGCACCTCTGAGGGAGGCTGGAGAGAGGCTCAGCACCCTGCTCAGTGCACCGGTGCCAGGGCACCACGGAGACCCCTCCTCACAGCCCCCCGGGGTGCGAGGGTATCTGGAGCAGGGCGTGCCTGTGGGTCAGCAGATGGGTGCCCTGAGCCCGACCTCTGGACTGGATTCCTGCCAGACTTTGGGGAGCGACTGGTCCTTCCCAAGGAGCCCCCACGGGAATGTGGGCTTACAGCTCTCTGCGCAGGCAGGGACCTCTCGGTGGCTGCTCAAAAGGTTTCACCCCACCCTTGGGTGCCATCAAACCCATGGGGGCTGCAGGCCAGGGTCCAGCTCCCTCCCCAGCCCCCAAGTGGGCAGCGGGGCCTGGCTTCTCCCTTGGTTCAGAGCCGGAGGCAGGGAGGGGATGAGAGGGAGAGAGGAGGAGAGAAGCTGGAAGCAGGGGAGACCTTCCTGCCCTCAGCCAGGCACCACGCTGATGCCAGGCAGCTTGGGAAAAGGAGAGCATCACCCGCAGACAGGAGCTGCAGGGTGCCAGCAGCGAGCATCTCATCCCACTGCAGCTCTGCTTCTCCCAGCTGTGGGATCCCCACGTTACCTTGGAAACGAGATTTCGCAGCAGCTTGCACTGGTGCTGCCTGCGGTGGGGGCAGAGGCACTGCCCTGCCCTCCCTGTGCCCCCAGCCCTGCCTGTGCTGCTCCCCCCGCAGCCCTTCCCCGGGAGCAGGGATCCGCTGCCTGCCAGACCCTTTCTGCTCCCCCAGGGCTGGTCCTGCGCTGGGTGCTCTGTGCCCACCCCGTGTCCCCCGCTGAGGCTGCCCACTCGGTGAGGATGGGGAACAGAGAGCCCGGGACAAAGGGAAGGTATCAGATGATCAAATATTCATCCCCGCTGTGAATTGAGCAGCGTGGGAGGGAGTGGGGCAGCCTCAACACTTCCCAGAGCCACGCACAAGTTTCCAGCATGGCGAGGCACTGGGTGCCAGTCACCTCCGTGTCCCGCAGGGTGGGCATCGGTGGGAGCCACAGCTCCCATCCCCATTTTGGGGTGCTCCGCACGGTTCCCCCCGTGCTGGAGCCCTCACCACTGCCTGGGTGGCTGTAGCACCCGCCCAGCACCCATCCCCTGCCCAGCCCCAGCTGCAGTCTCTTCCCCTGGACTCCCATCCCACGGGAGCACGGCACGGACCCGGCACAGCACCTGACCCGTTCCGTGCTGCTCGGGAAGCCGAGCGAGAGCCGGGAGCGGCCTCGCCGGAGCTGCTCACGCTCGGCTCGAGGCGCGCCCAGCCCGTTCCCGGCGGAGCCGTCACCCCGCGGCTGCAATCGCCCTGACACGGGCTCCGTCTCGCAGGCGGCCGCGGGGAC
>VZTN01034390.1:27337-83735 GCA_013400515.1 Erpornis zantholeuca | reverse complement strand
GAGTTATAGCTGAAATACTTGTGCTTTATTTTAAAAATATTTTGTCTTCATACATTTTGATACACAATATACAAATTGTAGAATTTTGACATCATACACAAAGAACATATTTTTAATATCATATTTTCAAGACCTTCAAACATTTGAAAATTTAAGTTAATTTTTTCTTTTAGCCCACTGTTTAGGAAAACAAAGATTCACTTGGATTTCACCATAAAATATCTGTTGAAATCATGTCAGAATTTTACTTTTTGCTTAGAACTGTGAAATTTGCAACATAACAATACTTCTGATGTTAAGGTTTTAATCAACAGAATAAACAACACAAGAGGGTGATGAGGCCCTTTTTACTCATCTGTGACAGAGAAAGGTCCTTACATAATTCCCAGGTAGAAAAAAGTATGATGTTTATCTGCAAATATAAAATGCGACTTCTGCAAAAGGTAATTTGGACATGGGATGCTGCTACACTCCACAGCTCTTGAGTGGAGTTCACTTTGGCATGCTTGACCCTCCATGGCTACGTGGATCCAGTTAACCAGCCAGATGAAGTTGCCTGATAATATGGACTGAGCAGCAGAGTTGCTGAAAACAGGGAATATGTGTACTCAGCATGGTAGAGAAACTTGATCGTAGTCTCTCATTACATCATTTAACTGTTTGAGTGTCAATGAGAAGGAAATGGTTTTAATTCGTATGAAGATAGGTATTTCCCCCCAGTTCTATGAATTGCTTACCTGATCTGGACAATTAAGTCACATGAATATATGACCAGCAGATCCTTTAATGCTTTTTGTGAAATATTCTGAAGGTTCTGTTGGAAAGTGACTCTAGAGTCTTGTCTTTCAATTTGCAGATCCTGGAAACTAAACACAGAAAATTCAAACACTGCTTTTGAACTCTTAGTTTTTCATTGTTAATATGCAAACTTTCAGTGTTATGCATGTGAGAATAATGAATGACCTCCAGGTTAGCACATCATTCATGTTTCTTTCTCTCATCCTGTATACTTTCCTTTCTGCAAAATATTTCCTGAAAGGAAAAAAAAGTTACTTAATATTTAACCATAGCATACTATTTTACAGCATTGATATAGTGGATAAACAGTAAGACTAATTGCTTAACTAGAATGAGTTAAAAATGGAAGAAGGTAAACAAAAAATATTCAGGGAGAGAGCGAAGTACCATAAAGAAGCAGAATACAGAAAGGATGGTGGAAAGGTAGGACCAAATTAGAGACAAAGAAGGGAAGGGTAAGAGTAGAACTGGAAAAAATACTAATGATAGCATGCCTAGGTGAGCTACCACTGACACAGAAGGAATAGAATAGGCTGATGAAGGAAAAATTCCTGCCAGTTCTGTGCCAAGGGTTTAATATTAGAAACTCAGTAAATAGGTATAAAGCTTTCTTGCAGAGCTCTTTCAGTATTAGAATGTATATTGAAACCCAGAAACTAGCAAGTATTCCTAAGTTTAACTTATTAAGTCCAAATATATGCAAAATGTTTGGTTTGTGTTCCAGTGATAGATTTCTGTGCCACAGCATTTTGGCTAGCACTTTTTTCCAGTGATCAGACTTCCAGCAGCAATTTAGTTCTACCTGGCTTCCTCCTCGCTCAACCCTTCGCATTCAAAATTTCTTGCTTAAAATACATAACGTACAGTGTTCTCAAAAAGTCCAGAACAAAAGACAATAAAGCATTACTAACAATCCTAAATGAGGAGGTATTCAGGTCTCCCAAACTGCAGATGTTTTACAACGGAAGAGTCTATATGTAAGCTAAATCTATAAGTACCTACTATGTCTAGCCGAGGTTTAGTCAATACAGTTGATGAAGTCTAGATCTATGGAGCCTATACATCACAGGGGGATGGCTGCTTTAGGCTGCACTGAACATTTCTCCAGACTCCAGTGAGAATATTGACCAGTTCTTCAGTGACATAAGTGGTTGTGTTGGTATCCAGGTCACGTACAGATACCTAAATATAGACCAGCTAAATCCCATACCACAGAATAGGTTGCATACTATTTTTGGCAGGATATCACTTAATACACAGCGCAGTCCTAAGGGCATTTATCAGTGGAATGAGCTGAAGAAGGCTCCTTAGCAGGACAGAAACTATTTTAAAACCTGTAACAAATAATTACTTTTTAACACTATGTGTAGTCCTGCTGAGTCAATTTTTTTTTCCTGTGTTCCTAGCTTCAGTGCTTTAAGAATCTACTACAATTAATTTGGTATGGTAGGCTAGTGTTTCACCTCCAACTTAAATCTACACCCCTGTCATTCCACGGCTTCTGAGAAACCAATAATAACTAAATTGATCGCTACAAATCTTAGGCTTAGAAAAATCCATGGCACGTATTATCAAGGCTGAGCCTAAGGCAAAGTTTCCATGACACCTCCACTGGTTATCACAGGTCTGAACCCTGTTTGTTGAGGCCTAGCACATGAGATGCAAACATTTGATATTGATAATATTTCTTTTAAGAATAACAATTTTGAAAAAATAAAAAGAAGAAGAAATTCTTTCAATAAAATAAAATCCTTGATGATTAAATACTATCTCAAGTTGATATTTTTTGAGTTTCTAAAATCTGCTCTGTTTGCAAAAAATTTAAATAACATCAAAGCATAAACTTTTACACTTAAGTATTCCTAAGGCAGTGAACAATAGTGGTAAAATTACTCATGAGAAAAGCCTATTGCTTTTTTACAATACAGGCAAAAGATCTTGAAATGTTTGCTGCTGGAATATAAAAAAATGATATAACAAATCACAGTTTTCGCATGAATATTTGTTTCATTTTGTTTTGGTTTTCCTTTCTGGCTCTGGGGTTCTTTTGGAAATTTCTTTTTGTTTTGGGTTTTTTTTGGGGGGAGGCTTTGGGTTCCTTTTCCGTGCATTTTTGTTGTTGTCATGTCATTGTAACTGGGCCAATAAAATTCTACTGCGTGAAAAAGACATCAAATTTCTTTTTTGTGCTTGGTTATTTTAAAATAATTTTTCAATTATATATGAGAGTTTTGCTACAGTTCTTACCAGGAATACTTTTTTTACCATGTATTCTGAGTGGCAGTAAATTTCATTTAACCTCTTGAATGAAATAAGTTATTTAATAATATATCTAGAATTTTAAATAATTTTTTTTTTCACTTTAGATTGAACAATTTGCCTTTTGGTTTGCATGAGGGCACTGAATACTCCACAGGGTAAAATGTTTCCTTGTTCTTATTCAGATTTTGATAGAGCTGTCTTCACCCTATAGTTTTCTTCAGACATATTTTCAGAAAATATTTTTGAGGTATTTATGGAATGTGGGAGGCCTCTAGATGAGCACTGAAGATGTGCATGCGTGAACTTAGCCTTCTCACCTGTGGTAGAGTGTGGGTGGAGAATTGGAAGAGCAAAAGCCAAAAAATGGTGACTCAAAATAAAGAGAGTTTAATAAATGTAAAAAAAAAAGGACAAAATAACAAGAAAGGACAAATAAGGAATTTATGCACAATTTCCCATTAGTAGGTAGATGTTTAGCAAATTTAGCCCTAAAAGCACATGCAACAGTTACTTGGAAAGACAAATATCCATAACCATGAATGTCCTTGCTTCTTCTTCCTCTCACTGAGCTTTTACTGCTCAGCCTGATAACCTAGGATATAGATTATCCCTTTGGCCAATTTGTCATCTGCCCCAGCTCCTCCCAACTTCCCATCAGGCTTTTTGCTGCAAGGACAGATTGGTAGGAAGAAAACCTCAGTGCTGTACAAGTGCTGTTGACAACAGCCAAAGAACTGCTGTGTTATCAACCCAGTTTTATTTGCAAATCCTAAGCACAGCAACATACCCACTTCTACAGAGAAAATGAACTCCATTCCAGACAGATCAAATACATCAATCCTGCTCTTATACCACTAAAGTTCAAAGACAGTGAGTAAGTAGATGTTGTAACAGCTCAATGATCCTCACTTCTATCATAAGTGTTGTAATGACTGTTATTTCTCCCCCTCATCCTTGTACATGAAAGAACCTGGACATAGAAAATATGGCTTTTCAGGGAAACCCAGTAAAAATTTAAAAATTATAAGTAGGATGTTTTTTACTCCACATCAACATCATAATGTTTTGGTGACCTCTATTTTTTTTAAATATAAAGCCAGAAATGAGCACGAAAAGAAAATTATTAGGAAAGCTTAGGACAACACTATGATAGCATTTTTTTTTTAAGGCAAAATTGAAAGGTAAGTCAATGAACCAACTGTGAAAGATAAATCTGAAATGGCATCTGTTAAAAAATGGTGCATAAAAAGGGTAAAAGGTGTTGGGTGCACAGAGAGAACAAGAAAAAGAAAACAGAAGTGCTTAGATGCAGAAGGACTACTGTCTTTGGAGTTATTTGTGTGTGCAGTGCAAACCGTCTTTGGTGATAGAGTGTTCCAGCAAACCATCTTTGGTGGTAGAGTGTTCCAGAAAATGTTCAACATGATTCATTTAGTACATCTAAAAGTATACCCTTACATTTATCAGACACTCATGAGAGTCTTTTCCTATCTAAAATCCAGCACAGGGCCTCAAAGATGATGCAGGGGATGGAGAACAATGTGTAAGGAAAGGTTGGGAGAGTTGGGACTGTTCAGCCTGGAGAAGATGAGGCTCAGGGGATTTCTCATCTCTGTGTGTGAAGGGAATCTATAAAGAGAGTGGAGACAGGTTCTTCTCAGTGGAGTTCAGTGCTCAGTGACGGAATAGATAATAACAAGCATAAACTGAAACATAGGATGTTCCACCTGAAGATCAGAAAACACTCTGAGGATGAGTGAGCACTGCTACAGGTTGCCCAGAGGTTGTGGAGTTTCCTTCTCTGCAGATGTTGAAAAACTGTTTAGATAAGATCCTGGAGATCTGTAAGTGGCCCTGTTTCATCAGTGTGGTGTGGACCAGATGACTTCCAGATGTTTTCTTCAAATCTCAACAGCTCTCTGATTCAGAGGAATATATATGGCTCAAGAAGAGAAACTGACATTGAAATCAATTAATTGATGCAGACTCACCTAGAATGCACCCTAGTTTACCCAAAAAATGAGGGGAAAACTTACTGTTAATACTTTACACTTTACTTCCTCTATATCAAATAGAAAGATAACTTACTATGACTACCTTTCATAGCAACTTCTCCACTCTAGAAAACCACGGGTAATAAGAGACATCCAACCCTGTATCATAATTTTCTTTTTATTTTCTCTTTGTAATCTGTTGAATCTAATATACTGCAGATGTGGGAAGACTAGATATTCACATATTCCTCACAGGGTAATTGAGAATGTGCAATTAAAACTTTCTTTTGCAGCAGTCCTGTAGTGCAAGTGAACATGAAAACAGGGCATCACAGCACCTATTAACAAAAATTGCTTCCATTAAAAGACATTTCAGTTAGACTTCTGAATGAAGGTTTCATCTAGGTTGTCATTAGTGTTCTTAGCATGGCATATCATGTTGAGTCTCACCAATTTCCAGTTTGCAGACGTGGAACACAAGCCAGTGAAATCTTTGTCAAACAGCCTAAATTTCTTGGCTTATATATAAGTGTGTCTGAATTTTAAGTAGTTGACTAAAGAAATTATTTGCTTTCTTCCTCTCATCTTTCAGATTTACTTGGGAAACCAAGTCCATTATCAAAAGCAAATATAGGTGACAGTCATGCACATGTTATGTCTGAATATAAGGTGCATGTAGAGTCAATAAAAAGCAATAGAGAATTTTACAGTGTGATTTGCCTTCAGTAAAGACTTTCACTTCAGATTAGGTTGAATTGTTCTTCAGAAATGTGTCCCTTTAATGTAAAATGAGCTAAAATTATTAGATGAGTTTAAGTCACCTACTTTTTAGATATTTAATTTGCAATAGATTTATTACCACTTATAAATACAAAAGAAACACAAAAAGCCCAGTTGTTGATAATAAAAGGTATATTCTTATATAGGTAACAAGAGGAAAATTGTTGGCTGAGTAAATTAATATTGATTAATGTGGATACACTATATGTTTTAAAAATAAGCTTACTGTTAGTTATAGAAAATAGAATTAAAGTAAAAATAAATAGAACTTTTATTTTTTCCTGGAATTGCTCAAATTATTTGCCGTGTTAATACAACAGAGAGAATTTATCTTGATACCATTAATCTTTCTTTAATCTCCACGCCTCCCCTGCTGGCTTTCTAACCAGCCCAAGTGCAAAGTGCTGCATCTGTGTTGGGAAAATCCCATACATGGGTACAGACAGGGAGAAGAAGTCATTTAGAGCAGCCCTGAGGAGAAGGGCTTTGGGGGTTCCTGGGGATGAAAGGATGGACATGAGACAACTGTGTGATCTAGCAGTCCACAAGGCCAACTTCATCCTGGGCTGCTTCAAAAGCAGTGTGGCCAGCAGGTTGAGGGAGATGATCCTCCCCCTCATGAGATCCCACCTGGAGTGCTGCATCCAGCTCTGGGGTCCTCAGCCAAGAAAGACTTGAACCTCCTAGAGTGTTCAGAGAAAGGCCATGAAGGCTTTTAGAAGACATCTCCTACAAAGACAGGCTGAGAGAGCTGGGGTTGTGCCCCATGGAGAAATAAATGCTCAAGGGAGACCTACCTTGCAGTAACTTAATGGCTCGTATAAAAAAGAGAGGGAGGGATTTTTATACAAGCAGATAGTGACAGTACAAGGGGCAATGGTTTTAACCTTAAAGAGGGTAGCTTTAAATTAGATTTTATAATAAATACAAATATTTAATTTTTAAATTGCCATACTTGTTTTGGTGTTGTGGTTTTTTTTTTTTTTTTTGTTGTTTGTTTTTTTTTTTTTTTTTTTTCTCCTTAGAACATAGCATGAATAATATTAAATTCCATTGACTTCAATCGTGGGTAAATCAGAAATATTAAGTAATGGCCTACTTCCTTATATTTTTCCAGTAAAACATTCTAACAGAAAATTAGATGGAAAAGATTAATATCAATGGTATAATGGTATCAAGATAAATGCTTTCTGTTATATTAACACGGCAAATAATTTGAGCAATTCCAGGAAAAAAAAAAGTTCAATTTTTTTTACATTAATTCTATTTTTTTATAACTAACAGTAAACTTATTTTTAAAACATATAGTGTATCCACATTAATCAATATTCATTTACTCAGCCAACAATTTTCCTTCTCTTACCTATATGAGAATATACTTTATAATATCAACAACCGGGCTTTTTGTGTTTCTTTTGTATTTATAAGTGGTAATAAATCATTCACTGAAGATCCATGACTAGTACATATTCCTCCACTTTCTTAGTCTTTGGACACATATAGGCATTTGTAAAATGTTCTTGAATTTTCTGAGAACTCCAGACCATTTCCTTGTGCAAGAAATATTATTTTGTTGACTTGTTTCTTTGCTGCAGAGAAGATTTTGACAGACAGAAGCTGCTACCCAATTAGCTAAATAAAAAGATATAACAGCTTTTCAACATGCTAAGTAACTGTTCAAAGATGAGAGCAATAGAGAGCATTATCCATACAGTTTAGAAGAACTGAAGAAAGAAGAATGAAATATATATAAATGAAGAAAAAAATAGAACAAATCCAACTTACTCTTGGGCAATAATTTTTAAGCTGATGATGAAGCATTACAAAATGGTCACTCTCAGTTCCTAATCTACTGTTTACTTTGGTTGCAAAAAGAACATTTTCATGTCTAGGGAAGGGAAAAGAAAATAATATTTAGCAATCATCTAAATGCAGGGTGAGTACAAAGAATTACATTTACTCTAAAGATTGCAATTGTCCACTAGCTGGCACATTTGAGCAAAAACAACAGAGACACTCTTACATTTCTGTTGTAAAATCACAGAATCACAGAATATCCTGAGTAAGAAGGGATCCACAAGGATCATCAAAGTCCAACTCCTGGCCCAGCACAGGACATCCCCAAGAGTAACACCTTATGCCTGAGAGCAAGGTCCAAACACATCTTGAACTCTGTCAGGCTTGGGGCAGTGACCACTTCCCTGGGGAGCCTGTTCCAGTGCCCAACCACCCTCTGGGTGAAGAACCTTTTTCTAAATGTTTCTGTCATAAAACAGTGCAGCATTCTAAAAAATGAGAGTATAAAGATCCCCTTTAACCTATTTACATTTCACTTCTTTTTGTAGTAACTCATGAAGAATAAAATGAATATTTATATAGATTCTTTTCTGTGCACACTTCAATGCACTCTCATTTCAATAATTTGTATCAGTTTCCATTGTTCTCAAGCAGTTTATGAAAGTCAAAACTGGTCCCAAAGAGAGTCTACATAACCTCATGCAAACAGCTTTTAAATCCACATAAAATTTATTGCTTATTTGTTTCTTCCCATTAGGAAAAAAAAATATTCAGAGATTTCAACAGAAAATTTAAGAGCAAACTAAATAAGGGTGATTTTTCTGACACTTCCTGGTTGTTAAAATATGAAGTGTCTCATCCTAAGACCAATTTAATTATTCCATATCTTGGGATCATCTTGCACAGCTGCTTACTGTTGTGCAAACAAACATATAATTGACCTGTCCCTAACACAAATCTGCTCTCACTGCCTCAGGAGACTTGAAGTTAGTTCATTTCTCTACCAGGTGGCTGCTAAGAGGACAAGGATAGAGAAAGCAATTGCATTGTTGTCGGCTGTTTGGTGATGCCATTCCCTTCTGGTGAAGCTGTTACACTTTTCATGTTGAACATTCACAGGGCTAGAGTGAGAGTGAGAAAGAGATGGATCCTAATTTCTCAGATGGGTTACATGCTTCTGCAAATGCTTTGAATACAAAACACCAAGAACACTCAATGCAGTAAATGCTGGGTTTACCAATTTGTAGTTGAGCAGCTAAATCCTTTGGATATCCAGTCATGTTCCTGGTGGCTCCTTAAGAACTTTTTATTCAATGAAACAAAAATCAAACAAGCTCTGTAGAAAATTCTGAGTTCAGTACTGAATTCACAGTACTGAATAACTTATAGCTAGGACATGTTTTCAAATACTCAGTAGTAGGATGCTTTTATGATTCTTTGACTACTTACAGCCTACCTAGGAATCTCCTTTCCAAATGGGAAGAAAGTAGATTCTTCCAGCACAAAACGAAGGATGAAAACCTGTGAGAATGACGAATGAATAACTATGCTCCTTACTGCATTTTAACAATACTGTTAAATTTTATTTAACAGTAATATTTTATGAATATGATTAATGTTTTGTAGCTCAGATGCTTAGATATCTAGTTTTCCTTGTGCACTTTCAGTAGTTTCTTCTGATACCATGAATTTCAGTGGATAGGTAGACTATAAAACCCAGAATTTCTTTTTACGTACCTAGTAATTTCTGCACTTTCAGACACATACTTTGTAAGTCTAAGTTTTATTTTTCGAAACAACTTTTGCTCCTTAGTTATTAGAAGTGGAAGTGATAGTCATAAGCCAACACTGACATAAATGTAAAAGCACATTTTTGGCTGTGGAAACAAATGGGTTTGTATTTATGACATCGTGTATGACACTTTTCTGCTCTTTGAAAAACAGTAAGATTTATTAGATCATTTTTTCTTTGCTGACAGTGCTTTATATGTGTTTAAAATACAGATAATAAAAATGGTGCATATACTTAGCAAAATCTTATAAATAAAACAAAAGCTCCACCAAGAGTATGAGTGCAGCAGTATAAAAATCTGAAACATCAAATTGATAAAGGTTCATTAATTGTTTGTCCTACTGTACTAAGTCATAGACCAACTGACAAGCATATACATAAAGAGAAGACATCTATGAATTGCAACAGCATAGTTCAATATGAGAGCACTTTTTGAAATAAATGAGGTAGCAAATAATATGCAGAATAATGAATATGAAACAGCACTAAACAAAAATTCAGAACAAAGCCACAATGACAGAGTAGCTTGAAAACTTCCTATTATATAGACCATGTTTATTAATCAAATAGAGTCCTACTGCACCAAAATATCATAGATGGTAATTTGCTTGAAGAATGGGATCCACATATAGAATATGGTTTGTCACATTAGAAAAAGATATCACTATAATGAATTCAAAGGTAAACTCCAAGTATCAATCTCATCTGCTTCTATCCCTGTGGTTAACATGGGAAAGGCAAAATAATTCCAAAAATGGCAGGAGAGGAAACTAGAAAATCCTGAGTTTTGACTATCTATCTAGACTCTTCTACTACATATTAGCAGAACAATTTTACTTGCTATTCAGGCTAAGGGAACATATGGGTAGTCTGTGGCCTTATTGTCCCACTCAGAAAACAAAAGCGATCATCTTTATCTCCCAAATTAATTTATCGCAGGGGAAGAAATCTCCTTAAACTTATGGGATACTTTTAGTTTCTGGGAGACTATTTGAAAATTTTGCAAACAATTTTGAAAGTAATTAGTAGGTTAATGTATTAGATTCTCTTTGTTACCAGGAGGAAGCCTCTTCTAGTAGAGGAAAAAATTATGGTAAGATATGTGACAGGAAGTGGAACAACATTGTCTGCTGAGGTATAAATGTAATAGGCAGGGTTAGTAAAGATCAGCCAAAGCACACACATGTGTGCAGGAGATATTCTGGTATGCAATACGCGGCAAGAACTTGCAGACAGGTGCTGCAACCTGTTCCAACACAACTTCATAGCACAATTTTTCCCAAGGAACACGAATAAATATGTCAGGTAATAGTGAAAGATTCCATGAGGAAAAAAAGAAGAAATACTAAAATATTAGCATGGTGAACCTTCTACATCAGAAGTATGTCTTTCTGTCAGCCCAGAAAAACAATAGCAACAAGTAAGCAGTGCAACTAAACCAGTCACCTATAGTGACAATGTAGCAAAAAAAGGGGCATTCATTGGAGAAATGTTGAGGTAGCATTATTGATCTCTTCAGACTTTTTAAGCACTCTAGCAGAGCTTAAATTAGATAATCTGCATTCGGAGATACAAGAGAGATGTAAGGCCTTCACTGGCTGCTCTTTCTCACATAAGGTATTTATGGAAATACAAGGAAATTTACACACTCTCTGAGAGTCAGGGATAATATTCATAGTACCCTGGTTCTTCTTGAGGATTTACTTGACTTTAAGCTGCCCTACAACATTGAAAAAAAATTATTGCATTGTACATCAAATTTTCAGCTGTTTTATTTTATTGAAGACATGGCTTTCAGCTGCAATATAGAGGAAATATAAAGCAAAGCTACAGAAAGTAAGACTGCACCTTAAAATGGTACATGAAATACGTGCCTATCTGTATCAACTGTGACCAACTGGATTGCCTCCTAGGATGAAACAACTAACTGGATGGATGAGAGGAGAGTAGTGAATATTGACTGCCTTGATTTCAGCAAGGCTTGTATCTTTGTCTCTCACAATATCCTCATAGGAAGTGTGGACTGGATGAGTGGATACTGAGGCTGATTGAGACCTGGCTGAACAGCAGATCCCAGAGGGTCATTATCAGGGGCACAGGGTTAGTTGGAGGCCTGACATTAGTGGTGTCCCCCAAGGTTCAGTACTGGCCCCAGTATTGTTTGACTTATCCATCCATGGCTAGGATGAAGGGACAGGTGCCCCCTCAGCAAGTTCAAAGCTCAGAGGAATGGCTGATACCCTGGATTGCTATGCAGCCCTTCAGAGGGATTTTCAGGCTGGAGAGAGCAGAGAGGAACAGTCTGAAATTACACAAAAGCTGGTGCAGGTTCCTGCACCTGAGGAAGAATAACCCTAGGCACCAGCACAGGCTGGGGTCTGACCTGCTGGAAACCNAGGCTGGGGACTGACCTGCTGGAAATCTGTTCTGTAAAGAATAATCTGGTGATCCTGGTGGACAACGAGCTGCCCATGAGTCAACAGTGTGACCTGGGGGCCAAGGAGGATAATGGTATTCTGGGTTATATTAGGAAGAGAATTGCTAGCAGGCCCAGGGAGGTGATCCTGCCCCACTAGTAAGTCCTGGTGAGGGGACACTTGGAGAGATATCTCTTCTGGGTTCCTCAGTACAGGACATGGAGCTCCTGTAGCAGGTCTAGCAGAGACCAACAAAGATGATTAAGGAACTGGAGCATCTCTCTTACAAGGAAATGCTGGGGCAGCTGGGCCAGTTTAGTCTTAAGCAGAGATTACTGAGAGAAGACCTCATCAAGGTCTGTCAGTATCTGAAAGGAGGGTGTCCAGAGGAAGGAGTCAGGCTATTCCCAGTGGTGCTAAGCAGTAGGACAAGAAGCAGAAACTGATGCACAGGAAGTTCCACATGAATATGAGAAAGAAGTTAGTCACTCTGTGAGTGACTGAGTACTGAAACATATTTCCCAGAGAGGTTGTGGATTCTCTCTCAGTGGAGATATTCAAGACCTATGTGGACACAATCATGTGCCATATGCTCTAGGATAACTCTGCTTGAGCAGGGAGGTTGGACCAGATGACCTCCAGTGATCCCTTCCAACCTGACCCATTCTGTTGTTCTCTAATAGTGATGGAAACAGTACTAGCTGACTCTGAACTGATACATTTGGTGTTAACTTGTTAGTACAGAGCAAAGGATAAACTTGAGGCACAGAAAAAGATTCTGAGGACTGGTAAAGATATCATGAAGATGCACAGGAAATCTAAATACAGCCTTCCAAAGCACAGGACAGGTGTATGAGCCATGCACACAATGATATCATTGGAACTGATAAAATAATTCATCGATTAATAGAAGTCATAGATGTGTCAAGTAGAAAGGCAAAACCTAAAGAAAGTGGGCAGTTTTGGCATATTTTCATTTTCACCTCATTATCTTCCTTGATAAGAAAAAGCTGTTTTGGCTTAAAGGGAGCAGCTATGTCTTGCAAATACCACTTGTCAAGAGACAGTACATGAAAAAGAAATCTTACCAGTATTTGTCCTTTATTTGTGGAGGAAAGAAACATTTGTTTTTCCCTACTATTTTATCAGGCATCTAGTAGGGATGCCCTATTCCAGACAAGATATTTGAGATTTCAAAAAAACAGCTGAACTCTTCATCTCAGGTCCTTAAGAAAAAAAAAAATTAGCAATGGTATAAAATAAATACAATGGAACTGATCTCTTTTTAGGCAGCTGCTTTGTGTTAACAGGAATGGTGTCCTAGAGCAGCCTATTTCTCTGCAGTGAAACTAGCTCAGATGTAGGATTCTACAGTTTATATCTATATTTAGATATTTTATCTAAATAAACTTTGAAATATATAGTCGAATATATAGAGTATGTATATATAATAGTATACTTCAAGGCAAAATATTCACTCTTTTTTTTGTTGTTTAGCATGAAATTAAGGGGACAGCTCAAGTCCCCACTTCTTTCATATTCTGTAATCAGATAATTTTGGAACAAATTTTGTCACTTAGGTTAATGAAATACAGAGATCTAATGTCCTAAGTATTCTGAAAGGCCTTATAAATACAGCAAGTAGGGAATGGCATTGTATAAGTGTTTTAGTCAGAAATTGTGTGAACTGAAGAAAAACTTAGGTTCTAAAATGTATTTTCTGCAAACCTGCTGGAAAAAATGTAGTTCCTGATAAACCAGCAAAGGATTAGCCTGCTGCCACAAAAATTGGAAATAACAAGAGTTGCAAATTTACTGTACTTAAATCATTCCCAGATTGCAATGATCTTGAGACTTTGTAGTCAAAGTTGGCTCTGGGCACCCTGCTGCTTTAGGCAATCTTCAGCATTCCACATTTTTAGCTGTCTCATTTAATTTTATATTTTGACTGTATTTCTGGAAGATTTTTTCCCCAACCAATTAAAACTGGTGTGTTTTCTATGAAGATTTTTTTTCTTATTTCGCTTTTCTTTTGTCTGCTTGTCTGATAATAGGTTCTTCTCTTAAATGCTTGTAAACTGTCTTTGAAGAGTACAATTTTTTCACAATCTTTTTTTATCTTTGTCTCACTCTTTCTGTTTAGTGACATTACATTTGCATTTAGCACTTTAGTATCCCTCAATTTGTTTGCTTCAATAATTTCATGTTACATGGCATGCTTCCTTGATCTCAACACTCCCTCTCAGTTATTCTTTCACTTCTCTACTGGTCCTTCCACATAATGTTCACAGCTTCCTGACCTATCTTCTCCTTTTTTCTCAGTGTTTGCATAAATTGATATGACCTTTCAAACATCACATTCTGTAGTCCATAAACACTAAACTCCTCCCCTGCTAAGTCTTGAACGCAGACATACCTCGAACAGAGAGCTTACAGACACAGATTTCCTCTGTAGGCACAAAGTGGTGTTTGTTGAGGGGTTTTTTTTGTTTATTTGTTTGTTTTGCTGAGTTTCTTTCTTCTCTTTTTGTAACATATTGTCCTGGTTTCAGCTAGAGTAAATTTCTTCTCAATGGCTGTTGCAGTGCTATGCTTTGGATTTGGAATGAGAATGGTGTGGATAGTGCACGGATGTTTTGGTTTTTGCTAAGTGCTGTTTATCCAAAGTAAAGGATTTTTTTCTTGTCCCATGCTCTGCCAGTGAGGAAGAACACAAAAGAAGATGGGAGGGAACACACTGGGGAGCAAGAAACCCAAATGGATCACAGGGATATTCCACACCACAGAACATCATGCCCAGTACATGAACCAGGGGGAGTTATCCCGAGGGCGGCCGATCAGGGATTGGGGTGGGGGATCTGGCATCACTCGGCAGGCAGTGAGCAACTGCATTTTGCATCACTTGTTCTTCTTCCCTCTTCCTTATCATTATTATTATTATTTACCAATTTGCCATTATTGTTGAATTTTAATTTATTTTCCAATATTAAAATGTTCTTAACATACAAATTTTACTTCAATTCTCCTCCCTATTTCACTGGGGGAGAAGGGGAAGAAAGAAGAGTTGAGAAAGTGGCTGCAGCTGCTTAATTTCCAGTTGGGTTTAAATCACAACACATGACAAGACAGGCAGGAGTTTCCTTTTGTTTAAAAACAGAACCCAAGTTTTCTTTCAAAGATGGATAAAAGACTCCATGCATTTTCTCAGATTAGGTTTGTCAAAGATTTTAGGTATTTTATTTTGCAAAAATAAATAAAGCCTTATGTCCCACTGCTGTGTCCTGTTGGCATCCCAATCTCAGAAATTTCTTTTTATGTACGTTGATTCACTCACCTGCATAACAAATGAAAGAGTAAATTCATCAGTGAACACACGGACACAGATGTCATCAGAACATCTGTCTGACCTGCTGTAAACAAATGTTGAAATTCTCCACAGTCTCTGCTTGAGTGTACTGTGTGACAAGCTGGAGCTAAATTCTAAGTCAGATGCTTGAGATTCTGCAGCACTTCACTGCACACAGTGAATATGCTCTGATAGTTTCAACAATATTTCTAAACAAAGTTTCTCACTGAATGAACAGGAATTAGTAGTACAACCTGCATATCTATACTTTTATATTTATTTATGTGTTAATTCTTGTTATGTTCAGTGTCATATTCATAGTTTTCTATGTTCCTATTATCATCTTAGGAAAAAAACCCAAACCAAACAACCTAATTCTTTAACATATATTTACCTAATTACTGAATGTAATTAGAATTAATTTTCTAACCTAGAAAATTAATAGGAAGAGTTGATTTTCTGTCAGATAAGAAAAGAAACACTCACCACCCCTCCACGCACTGTTGTTTTTTATTTTTTTTTTTCATTTTCTTCAATATCTTATTTTAATTTTAGTAAATAACTTTTAAATTTTGTGGTCACTTACCTTAGGCTTATGGGTCCAAACAATTAGGAAATTTTGTTATTAAAGAGCAACAATTGAAATCCAGTGGGAACTTCAACCTCAATTTTGGCAGCCTTAAAAAGAGTTATAATATTGTACACATGCTTCTGGAAATCATTATAATCTCAATTATGTAGCATAGCTCAGGTTTTTCTGGTATTAAAGTTATGATGCAGGATTTTTACTTTTTACTTAGCACTTTAGAGGACAATGAAGGGTATTTTTAAGTTTATTGATTTTGTTCATTTTGTTTATGCCATGGTTGTAATTTGGAAGAGCTTTTATTGATTCTTTTAATATAATTGCATGTCTATCACCTAAATTTCCACTACCTTGCACTATTTACGGCCAATTATCTCTGTGTTAAGTGGTTATAAAATGATTCCAATTTATGTTAGTAGCTTATACTCATGGTCTATTGGTAAAAATGATTATCAAATAGTGAAAAACTGGTATGAAATTGACCTTTAATATTCAAAATATATTTATTAATTGTTAACGACATTCATAAAATTGCCAACAAGCTTCGAAAGACATCTTTAAAGAAAGAAAGAAAGATTCTATTCCATGAGACTTACAAGTTACAAAATAAGAAATGTGTTACAGAAGAACTCTGGAGTGTTAAAGAGTTGGATCTTCTGTTATCTCTGGAAAATTAAAGAGCATGCATGAGGAACTTGGACAGATTATCCAGTCATGAAGTAATTAATGGGCAGAATGGCCTGCAAACACTGACACAGAACTTTCAACAAGGAACGCACACAGAGCCTTTGAGTATCTGCAAGAGTAAGAAATTACACAGTACAAATATTCAATAGACTAAGGTGAGGTGCCAGGTATTCCTTCATGCCACAGTGTTATTTTATGGAGCTCCAACCCCAAACCACAAACATTCAATTTTTTTGTGACTTTCAAGTGCAAGAAGTCCTTGAGTACACTATTTTTTTCCACACGAAGAGCAACAAAAACAAAACCAAATCCAATTCTGCCTATGCTACTGATTAAAATTTAGTCTGGAAAAGCTGTAGTCGTATCCTAAAGCTAACAATGGAATTTTATTCAAGGAACCTGTCAGCTGAGGGAACAACGAAGGGGTAACAAGAAGAGTTAACAAATATGTTATCTGGGGCTTGTATGACAGCTATTTTCTAGGTAGAGGCTACTTTTAGAAATAAGCAAATAACATTCACTTACTTGCTGTGGAAATAAATTGGAACATGAGGGATAACAAGAAGGGAGTTAAGATATGTGAAAAATAAATATGACTGACTAAAACCAGGACCAAAGTATCGCATTTTTTAATGAAATCACCTGCCCATTTCACCTTTGGCTGAGAAGATTGGGTCTGCTTAGACTGAACCCTCTTCTTTCCTTGCATTATATCTGCACAGGCCATTGCTCTTCCTGCTAAAGGAGGAAGAAAGGATTTTGTGTTTGTGTATATTCTCCACTTCCCCTTACCCATGTCACCTTTGACACTGAGGAAAGCAGAGCAGAAAACCCTGAAACCTCTGAACCACTCTTTCTTGGTTTTCTTTTTCTTTCTGTGCAGTAGAACTAGAAGCAGCCTGAAACCCTCCTTCGTGGTACTCACAGAAATAAACAGGATTTGTTTCAGGCATTGAAAAACATCTGCAAAGGATAATAGAGAGGAGGATGAAGAGAGAAAGAAATCTCAGCAGAAGGGATAGGAGCAAAGAAAAGAAATTCTCATAATCACTGACATCCTTCATTACCATATATATATATATCCAAAACTATGTGTTAGAACCCAGTCATATTAGAAGAATCTTAAAATGCAAGTATTCCTTCAAAGACATTTTTCCTGTTCCAAACCTGATCCTCACCTTTCCATCATAATCATTCCCACTCATCTGACCCGTCTGTAAAATCCAGCCTAGTCATAAATAGTGAGAAGCACTGAGTCACGGTGAAAGAATTATAATAGGGAGAAAAGATCTTCTATATATGACCAGTACTTGTGACTATGTCCACCAAATGAGGAAAATTTAGAGAGGGAATTTTGGGTAACAAGTTAACTACAGATGTGTGTTTACTGTATGGCATGAACAAATACCAATCTATTATATATTCACCACTCCCTTAGCAATCCTTTGCATTTTTTAAGATATAAGAATAGAAGCAGGCATCTTCTGATCTATTGGGGTCTTATTATGAGGTTTTTAGAATATTCCTGTTAGTTTTACTTGAATAGACTAGGACTTCTGTAATTTTGAATTTATAATGTTAGTTTCCCATTCTTTTCTTTATGTCTTTGTTTCTACTCCCTGAAGTTCTACAAGTGTGAATGGCTACTTAATCTGAATTCAAAATATGCTAATTATCCATATAAATTCAGATTTGTTTGTTTGTTAATTGAATCCCTGAATAACAATAACACTGGAAATGTCACAAGAAAACACTGCATTGTTTTGGCAGAAAGTACTTAGAAATAAAACGTCAATTTGCTGGGTTTTTGGCTTAATATTCTGTTATTTTTAATCTAATTATTTTTGGCTTAATATTCTGTTATTTTTAATCTAATTAATCTTACAGCTTTAGATTCAGCAGAATCAATTATTCCAGGTTGTTTAGAAAGTTAATTGGAAAGTTCACATATGTCATCTGAAGCTTCAGTGTCTATTTAATCTCAGTGTCTTTCTTAGTTCCAGGTTTTGGCATAGTCCTTAGCTTTTGTTTTTCTGCTTTTAATATTTCTAAAATATAAAGAGTAAAGAGTGAATTACAACTTTTAAAATATTCCACAACTTTGATTTCTTTCACACTTTAATGTGGAAATATTTCATATTGTACCAAGCTGCATATGCTCACTCTTGAACTCTCAATTGCATTACGGTGGTAAGCACATTTCTGACAACCATCTGCTTAGACTGTACTTTCTCCTGATCAGCCCATTTAAAATTAAAATAATGATAAAAGCTAAGAAGTTAAGATGAGAACTGTCAGGCAGTTGAAGCGATAATTCTTCTGTAGTTTGTATGGCTTGCTGCTGTATTTGCTGTTGCTGCAAGGAGATATTATCCAATGATTGGGAACTAATTCAGAGCATGTGAAGTTATCCCTATATCAATAGGGATATATCTAGTTATCATTGGTATATTTCCTTATAACAATTAGATATAAATTCTTTAAAAATACTAGTTGTGTACTTAGTTCCAAAATGAATAAGTTGTTCTCATTGTTCCACAACTAACACATTTGGATGCACATATTATACACTCATCTAATTTTCATCTCACAAATTATTTATTCAAATCATGTTAGACCTTACAAGGATTTTCATTGTATATCCTTCAGCTGTTCTTTCACCTATTTTTTTTTCTTTTCAAAATTCAAACATTTTCTGAACAGTTTTACAACATAAAAATATTTATTGGTAGGAACAACATTATGAGTGGAAGTAAATACATCCAGAAATTAGAATGTTTCAACCTTTTAGAGGGTAGGAATTCTGCACAACTTGTGACCCATGTCTGCACAGTATGTTCTCACTCATCCAGCTCCTCGAACTTCACCCAATTGCAGGTGACTGGTCTGCATATTCACTCTATATTTAAGTCACCATGGGAGTCCATGCCACACGATTAAAGTCCAAAGTTATGATGACAACAGGAAAAACTATTGTTGTTATAAACATGTGACAAATTCCACAAAAAGTTGTGTAATCAAGAATAATGTGCAGGTTAGTGACTCTCTTTAAGAGTTTCTGCTATTTAGGAAGATTCTGCTGGTTATTGAAGATGGGCTGCCTGTAATAAAAAGTAAAGTATCAGTAGGTTAAAGTATCAAGGTAGGCTCACCATTCCATGAGAAAAAAATTCAAATTAATTCAATTTATTGAGAAAAAAGTATCTCTGATAATTCTTCACTTGTGCCATATGTTCTGTCCGCCCTATGCCACAAATCAGATTTGATGTGTTTTATCTTGTCCTTTTCTTTCATTCTCAAGTCAGTGATTATCTCATCTAATGATTTTCAGGATGAGTCTTCACATGAGAGTCTTTGTCAGGTTCTCAGTGGAATAACTTTGAGATGCTAACACACCTTTACGCATCTACATCAATGGCTTGTTCTTGCCTGTTGTTGCTTAATGAAACTGCTTGGTGTTCCATAACTGCATGGAAAAAAAGTGTTATAAGGAAAGACAGCACTACATTTTTTACTGTGAACAATGAAGACTACTAGAGTGTGAAGCAGAAAAGCTACTGTGCTAAAAACCTCCCTTAGGAGAAAAGTTTGAGTAGGGATAGTCTTGGTAACATACAGCTTCTTGGTGCAAGCTGGTTCTAACCTGCACACGAGCTGAAATCACAGCAAGGAGTCTGGACCTACAAGCACAGCACTGGCACTACTGCTCTAGCAGTCGTTCAGACCTAGCTTCAGCTGCAGCTCCCAGAAGCTCGTAGGTGACCGTGACAGGCTTCCATGCCCCAAGGCTTCTCTACAGGGAGCTCACTCTCTAAACCACCACTGTCACATTATTGCCCCCTTTTTCTTTGAGAAGCATGATGCTATTTGGCATCCGGATCAAGACCTTCCTTAATGTGCTCACCCATTGTGCCACTTAGGTTTTGCTGGTTTTGTTTGTGCACAATCCCAGAGCAAGTGCTTTTTTGAGAAGGCCTCTTTCCCCGTGCAGTATTACTTTCTGTCTTGTTCTGGTCTCTTTCTGAAGTTCAAAAGTTCAAAGCCCAATTAAAAATATAATGATCTTAGTAGATAATTTCTCTGAAACAAGGATAGAAGTGAATTTAATTAAAATTAGGCATAAAATGGGGATAGTGGTGGAATGTGCCATATTCTAGTTTGTATAAAATACAGTTAATAAAACATACTTTATGTGTCCCTGAAATACTGAAAGTAACATGAGACTGTGTCATTATTTGTTAACCAAAACTGCTGTCAGGAAATGTAACTCAAATCTGACCATCCATAGCTATTAAACTAGAAGAATCCTGGCCTGGTTTTGTCTTAGACCAGTCAGGTCTCCCAAATAATGCCCTGACACAAGTTGGCACTTACGACAGAAGATCTCTCTTAATACATAGTTTGAATATGGTTACTGAGTTTCTGAAGAGAATTTAACATGGATTTGGACTGTTCTGTAACTGTTCACAATTTTACAGATAGAAGGTCATAAGTCTGATTAATTTACTAGTTTAGGTACATACTGAGTCCAGTAGGTTTCCACTAGGTTAATGAGTCCTTCATTTGCTTGTCTGTACTTCAATATTGTAAAAAACTTGGAAGAATTTGAATGATAAATATTGAGAAAGTACTAATTCTTAATATCTTTCAACCCAGAGAGCATCTGGGACATGTAAGATGTAGTTATTCAGGCAAAAAAGCAGGAGTTCAAAACAATCTTTCATATCCCAGAACATATCTGACCCTCTCTTCCTTTTCTATATGACAGGTACTGCAGATGTAACGCGTGGAATATTTCTGTCCAAACGCTGTTGTCTTTATCTGAGCTGACATCCTTACAGTCCCTTTATAGCCACTGGAACAGAATGAAGGTCTCTGGAACACAGAGCAGTCCTTGATTCCCCTCATTAGTAGCCTCTCTCAGGCTAACCCTCTAAGCTAGGGATGGGAAACACACATGACCAAGGGAGATCCTGTTTATGGCTCCTCAAATTGCAGTGATGACTATATTCAGGAAGTGACTTGCCCTTTACTGTCAGTAAAACCTAGATTGCTATCCAGCTGAGTAGATATTTACTTCAAGAGATAAGAAATAGCCTGCAAGGCTCTTGACTATATTAGCTAGGTCTCCATTAAATTTAGAAATTCACGTTTAACTCATCCATTAAGTTATAGATTGAGTTTACTTCATCAGCTCATTTCCATGGACTCTTTTCTTAGGAGACTTTCTCCATGCACTGGAGAACAGTGCTGAAAATTTTAAATTCAAAAGACAGCAGAGAAAATATGGGTGCTGCAAAACTAGAAGCCATTCTAGTACTCCATGCCACTCAGTTCTGTTTTATAATCAATTAACATGCAGTATCCTCCAATTTCTGTTTTGTTTTCCTCAGAAGAAAGACACCTGCTACCTGGAAGTGATCCATGCATGTACTTTCCCTATGTTTGAAGCACAGGTACTAATAGGAAATAGCAGTGTGATCACCTACACTGTAACCAGCTT
Source organism: Erpornis zantholeuca (assembly GCA_013400515.1). NCBI lineage: Eukaryota > Metazoa > Chordata > Aves > Passeriformes > Timaliidae > Erpornis > Erpornis zantholeuca. Next base: position 61,773 of record VZTN01034390.1, on the reverse strand, counting down.
CACTTGCTTTAGGTTTTCTCTCTTTTAGGTTAGCCAGATAATTTTGAGAGAAATTAGCCACAATGTCACTACCATAAGATTATGCATTCAAACAAGGTTGGAAATCAGTAAAATCTTTTGTAGACACCTAAGCAATTAATCTTGTTCACATGCAATTATTGCATGCAATTATTTCTAGTCGTAAATGCCTAGCATGAGAGAAATACTGACTATCACTGCAATGCAAATGACTTAAAATGTAAATTAAAACATCTAATTTTTCTTGAGATTATGTTTCTTTTTCTTTTTACGACTACTATTTTACTACAACAGGAAAAGCAAAGCTAAAGCACAGCAGAAAGCCTGTGAGAATCTACTTCAGTGTGAAAAGTTGAAAGTCAGGTTTTACAAGCTGGCCATGGAAATTTATTACAGGTCAGTGGAAGATAATAAGTGATTACACTAGATGACACACATTTTGAACAATCTTAGTATAAGAACTAAAGGCAAATGTGGAATCATTTCCAATTCATAATCAATTGAAATTAAATGGTCTGTCTACTGATTTTCAGCCCTTTAGGCTGTTGCTATTCTATGTTATTAATCCATGGAAAAGCAGCTGTGATTGCAACTTTCTACATTCTGATAATGCATCCTTCCAGAGAAACATGAAAATCTCATAGAAATCAAAACCAGACAGGTATTCATGTTTTGTACTTTGCTGTGATGTTTTGTGCATCTTTTATTTTTTCAACATAGCAAGAAAACACATCCCTTTCTTTGAGAGAAAAATAAAAATCTATAAAGTAGTGTTCAAGCACCATAGACACAAAAGAGACCTTTGCTTTAATCAATATGCTACTCTGAAGAGCAAGAGCAAGACAAGAAAGATAGAAGGGGCTAACACTCTGTTTCAATTAATTCTTGGTGTCAAGGCCCCAAGAGCACCAATAGACAGACCGGACTTCTGGTTTCACCTCAGACCTGAGTGGTAATTCTGTGTTTGAAGAACACTGTTGGTAAAGGCCCAGCCTGCTCACCTTGTTTATCTATCATAGGACAGTGCTCTGGCAGCTGAGGGCACTACCCCATCCATGCTGTTGCCAGCCTTGTCTGCTGGCTGACCTCTCCTTGTATCCCTGCACTTGATGCTCCTGGATATATAGCTCTGGCCTTCTTGAGCCTGAGTGATTTTGGCCCTCACGCTGTCCTGGTCTCAGCATTTCCAAACTGACCACCACAGGCTAGTCCTCAAAACCCAAAATCCTGTAGGAGGCTGCAAGCAGACTAAAGAGGCATCTTGCAACCCCATGTGTTCTGTAGCACATCCTTCATTTACAGTGATTCCTTCTATCACAGCAAAGTGAGGATGTAAGGGTTTCTAAGTCAGATGTAATTATTCACCACCACCTACCCAAAGGCTGATCAAGCAGTTGCTGGCTACTCAGCAGGAGCAATTTCATGGCTCTCGTTTGGGTGATCCCTGGCCCTGGTGTCAGTGACTGTGCTGTGGGTCCCCAACAACTTCTACAGTAACCTTACTGTCAGCCAGCACACCTGTGTTTCCTTGCAAGCAAGGCAAGAAATATCTAAATATTTAGTCAAATATAGTTTAAGCTTTCACTGAAAATAATTTTTTTTCTCATCTTAAATTCCATGGTAAAAGTTGGTATTTAAGAGGAAGACTTTGGGGTATTAGGGATATTTTTAGTTTTTAACTTGGGCCTCATTTATGTAGTTCCAAATATTGCCATTTTAAAACAGATTGATTTTTAAAGAAATACTTTGATGTGAAAAAACCCCAAAACTATTAGCTGTAGTAGTTGTTTGTATCTCTACTGACAATATTTCATTTGGATTGGATAATAACAGGCTTTTGTTATTTCTTTAAAGACACTGATTTCACAGAAATGACAGCTAAAGAGACTACAAGAGCTTAGTCAGACTAATTATATATTGAAGATAGTTGATTAGTCTCCAGAATGATAAACAAATAGAAAAAAAAGAAGTTGGAGTGTCACCAAACCTTGTAGACCTCCACTGACAGAACTGATTACATGAAATATGTTATACAACCTATGTAAACTAAACATACATTTACTATTCAAGGTGTCAAGCACAGCCACACACCACAGAGAAATGCTGTCTTTCAGAAACTTCCCTGACCTTACTGAGGAAAGAATCCTTCCTGGCTCTGTATTTTGTAATCCTTGAACTCAGAGGAAGCCATCAGGCAGCAAGGCAGCGCTGACTCATCCTGAATCATCTGCAACTGTTGCCATTTGTCCTTTCAGAAAAAAGGTGAAACCTATTCACACCCCCACTCCCACCCTACCTCTTTAATTAAATAAGCTGAAATAATATTTCCTGTTTATTTCAGTTAAATAGCTTGAATCATTAACAGGAAATTTTCTCAGAAGAACCAATTTGCTCTGTTTTGAAAGGTAATTTTGTCAAAAATGCAGTTTGGGGTATCTAAGAGCGAAGAGATTTTGCTGCAAGGAAGAACCACTTTTTCTGTAAATACACATAAATGAGTTGAAATACTGCTCCAAATGAGGGCAGGGAGCACCTTTTTACATACATCATTCAATTTGACTTGAAATCTCTACAAAGAGCAAGTCAATCATATATCTTATATGGCCACTCCAGAACTTGCTTGGCTTCAGTCACAAAACCATAATCTTGGTTCCCTAATTGCAGCTTCTAGGCCCTCAAGGTAAAAAAACCTCCTAGTATGATTTTTTTTTCCACAGTTTAAGTATCCATGTTTCCTCACAATTTCTTCAGCCATTCTAATATGGTTTCTGTTTAAACTTTTACAGTAAGTGTATTTTCAGTACTGTATTTCTTATCTCCATGAAAAAACAAGAGTAAAATAGTATATCATTTCTGTCTTACTTTGACTTGAAAAAGCACTTTTTCCTCTATTTATTTCCATCAAATATCACTTTATGCAGGCTGTTTTCAAGGAGACTGGTTGGGTGTTTCCTGCAGTTGTGGGTTGTGTGTCAAACAGCTTCAGTTTACTCAAAGTCAGTTGTTACTCTTTATTCAACGAAATATTTTCCATCTACCGGACCCCAAAATAAATCTCATGCCATAGGGAGAAGACTATATGCGAGGTATTTCTGTTTTACTGCTGGCAACACACAGAAGTTAGCAAACTACGCAAATTTATTTCAATTTGCTTGTGAGATTTAGAAGGGTCAGCTTTAAGCACGTGATTAAAGGGATGCAAGTTTTGGAACACATACAGTTGTTATAAAGTACATCCCCTTGTCTCCAGAAATCCAGGTTTTCTTCCACTTTCCTTGTGCAACTTAGGCATTTATATTGTTATTTTATTTCTTTATGATTATGCATGCTTTTTGTGATGCATTTTGGGGTAGGTTTGTTTATTTATATGAGGTTTTTTGGTTGCTTTTTTTTTTTGGTGGTGATTTTTCCCCCTTTCTCTATTTAATATTAGATTATTTTACTGAAGGCTAAGCAAATCAAACACAAACAAATACTCTACACGAGAATCAGAGAAAAAAATGACAGATGAAGGAATTCTAGTAACCCAATCTGTGAAAACAGTGTATTAAATTGACTGCTCCCAAGGTTATCACAGGAGAACCTTTAGGATAATTCAATGAAAGAAATTCTTTCTATAATGTCATGCAAACTAAAGGGGTACAAAAGTAACAATTGGGGTGGAGGAGAAACTGAAATTTGGCACACAGTAGACTGCACTGTGGGACTGTGTGGGACCTATTATGCATTTTTAGGGGAAACAATGAAGTGGGGGAAATGGAGGGGTGAAGGTGAGCAAAGATTAATAAATACAGAAGAGAAGACAGTAAAAGACATGCATAAGTACTGGTCATAGTTGAGCAAATGCTAATTCATATGCTTGTCTGACTGAGCCCTGCTTAATCATTGTGGTTTATCCCATACTCATTTTAATTTCTAGCTATTTTATCTGAACTCTAGATCATAGGACTTCATTCACCTTAAGTTCATTTGCAACCGTAAGATGTCTGAGTGCCAGCTGCTAGAGGGATAAACTGTAGGCCTGAAAGAGGAGATAAGGTTCTGGGTGTGAAACACTGGGTGAACTGAAGGCTTTAAATCAGCTACTGGAGAGACTGGAGTGTTTCTCCAGGGAGATGTATATCCTCCACTATGGAACTTCCATCCTGCTCATTCGGTGAGGGTGAAAAGAATTAAGCCACGCTGTGTGTGTTCTTGTGGGTATCAAGATAGGCAGTGCTCTCTGTGCTGAAGTGTGTGCCTGACGGAACCTGGGCCCCTGAAACAGGTTTTTCTTCTTCTGTCAAGTCCCATACCAGATAAAAAGGAGCCGGACTTGCCGTTTTCAGTTTTTCTTGTTTATTTCAGTTCTTATCTCAGATTTCAAGTGCCTCCTGTACACATGGGCTTTGCGTTCTGAAATCCCAGCTGCAAGACCACAAGACCGAGAATGCAGTGCTGTTTTAAAGACTTTTCACCCAATTAACTCTTAAAACGTACTATATTTATAGTTCTGTACCAATAACCATCACCTATTTTTAACATGTTTCTCTTACCTCAAATCTATTCTACCAAAGTCTCTGTGCCACTGTCACTGCAGAAAATGGACTAAAAGAAGAAGAACTTTGAACACCCAAAAAACTCCATCATGTTACCAAAAACTCCATTTACTTCCATACTAAGAAACCCAAAACTACAAATTTTCACCCTGTGATAAACTAAACTATAATCTATCTTATATTTTTAATGTTTTTAATTCATCCATAAGTGTTGGAAACTTCTCCCATGGGCACAAATCAAAGGCTGTGTCCTCTTGGGGTCCCTGTGATGGTCCTAGATCCCCCAGGGCAGTTTAAGGGGTTTTCCAAATATCTTGGAATATCCCACACGTGCCCAGCATTGCTTGTCCCTTGTTTGTGCCTGTGGGAAACCATCTCCAACCTACAGAGTGGCTGGACGTAGGGACAGAGGCCCACAGCAGTCTGACTTTGATCCAGCTGGGATGGGAGGGCTGCCCTGGTGCTCAGAATGGGCACAGACTCTGCTGCAGTGGGCCAGGAAGGAAATCCACCCCAGGTTCCAGGAATCCTGTCATGTCTCCCACCTCTAGCATGTACAAAATTCTAAAGGCATGCTATTTTATAATGATGAACATTATTAAATCAAATGGTACACACTCTTAAATGTTTGAGAAATCAAAATGCACAATGGCTACACAGCTGTCCCGATCAGTCAGAAACATCCTAATCTGTAAAAGAGACAACAGGACATTCAGGCTTTTGAAAAACACTATTATTCTTGATCCCATGTGAAGTAACATTCATTATGGCTTTATCCTCTAATTCTTTGTTGATATAATCCTCACCAATAATTCCTCAGGCAGCTACATCAATCTGTAGTTCTTGGCGTATTTAGATTATTAGAGAAATATTTTTTTCTCTTTTTTATCTATTTTTCCAAAGCTTGGTGAATATTAAAGATAGGACTGGAAAGTTTATGAGTTTAATTTTAGCAGACACTTTCTTACTTACCACTGTTAGAGATGTTAAACTTTGTGTTGCAACATATAATTAAGGGATAAATGCAGCCTACTGTTTGTTTAAAAAAAAAACAAAACTAAAACCAAATGTAGATAATTTCAACTTAATTAATGTTATTATGTGCAAATTTATTAATAGTATCTAGAAATAAGCTCAGAACTTTTCAGAAACTTAACACATTCTTTTAAAGATTCCTTGGGTTTTTTGGGTTATACTTTTACTGATAATTTTAAATTTCTCAAAAATAACCTCTCCGTAGCAAGACCCTCATACAGTTCCCTTGCACACAGCCACAGGAAAAGGATACTTAGTCCCACCTAAGTAAATGACATTATAAAAATAGTGATTAATTATGGGATAAAATGAGATGTTAAGATATTCCCAAGGCCATGGATATCAATGGCAGAACTCTCTTGTTGCCCCAAAGCAGCTGATCCAGCCAAAGCATATAATTATTGTATGACAAAAATATGAAATATTTATCATTTAAACAAATCAGCACAAAGTTCATGGCTGGCAAGCTCACTGTACTCCACTTTGTTATCTGAAGACCTGGACCCCAAAACTGAAAGTCCTATGGGTGCAACTTTGTGATTGAGGGTAACATGGCATGGGAGCGCTGGTCTAGAACCAGACAAGTTTACTGCTGCTTCTAACAGGGATTTAGTTACAGTGTGTTGTTGTGGATTTGGGAACAGCTGGTATTTCAGAAATATTGCAAAGATTCTTTTTGGAGATACTGCATTTCAGAGTGTTCGGTATATGAGTTCTTTGGATAATCTCAATCTTGCTTCAACCCAGTTAGTGCATAAAATGAATATTGTAAGATATTAAAATGAAGTACAACTCATATCCTACATAAGTCCTTAGGTGAAAATCTAATCTTTCAGAATATTCAAATAATTTAAATAACAAATTTGTCAACCTTTCAGTGTAGTCATGGACAATAACTTCCTCTTGAATTGGCATAATTTTTCCAAATGCATTTTGTGCTATTAATTGTGCACCTCCTCAACTGAACTGCAGCTGTAAGCAGTAATAAATGAAAAGGCATTACTCTAGTCCATGAAAAAGGTTAAATTTGGTGGCTAAATTTATCTCTTGTGCATTTAAAGAGCCAAACTCTTTAGGCAATCAAGATAATTTTCCAAATATTTTGAGAATCAGTCTTGTATGTCTCAGCTTTTCAACAATGTAAGAATAACACACAGAAATAGACATGCTCCATCCAATCAGAACTCAGAGTAACTGAACAGCTATTGATGTGTACCTGTATGGGTTTTTCCTAAGCTATGCATTTCTCTGCACACTCATTGGTTGAGCTTATCTGATTTGCATAATCACTGCACAGTTATTTCTCAATAGTTCAGGCTGGTCAAGCTGTTTACCAGCAACAAAGATGCAGTCTCAGCTTCTCTTTCTTTCCAAATGATATAGAAAAACTCTAAAATTTACGTGAAAGTATAGAATAAAATATTCCAAAAATCAAATAAAATGGAGCTGTCAAGCAGTTCAAAGGAAAACTGTATGAAAGACTTGATTTACTGGATTATGCCTATTTCCATAAATACACCCTCCCCATCCTAATCTTTATCTTGTGCAAGCAGGTCAACAAGGTTCTTGTTCTCACAAGAATTGTAAGATTTCCATCTACTTCTTTCTAGCCTCTCTGGGAGAACCCCACTCTATCCCTTCTGTTTAGTAACATATGCAGTTATTTCTGAGGAAAGAAGAACTTGGCAGATGAATGGAAAATGTAAGAAAAAGGGGAATTAAAATGGAAAGAAATAGAAATAGGAATGTAGGCAGAATTTAGTAAAATGAAGGCTTAAACAAACACAGGAGAAGATATGCAGCAAGGATTGGAAAGATGCCTCTGTATTTTAAAAGGAAGTTTAGAGTTGGTCCATTTCTATCATTTATCTTTGAACACACCTTTGCCCATATTTCACTCAGGAACTCTTCCCTGTCACAGCTTCACAGCCATGTCCAAGTAGTCTTATATCAGTCTTCTTATTGAAATTTACACTGAGATTAAACTCTGTTAATTTAATGAAGTTTAAGTCTAGAATGGATTGCTGGTTTCTTATTATTATTTCTTCTCCACAAAATGATTACAGTTAAGGAAATACGCATTTTCAAAAGCTTTTTATTATTGGTGAAGATTTTTAGTCTGTAAGAAAGTAAACTATGACTTCCTTTAGCTGATTACATCTTTGTTTCGTTCTCCAAAATTTGCCTTTAAATACAAATATTTATTAGTCTTGGAGTGCCAAGAATAGAGACAGAAAATAATGGTGGGTAAAGCTGACAATTTCCCTATTGCAAACACAGAGATGAACTGTCTAAAACTGTGATGTCAGTGTTCCTTGATCCAATGCAATGACAGATGAGAAGACACTTCAGGGTGAAAAATGAAATCAGAGTGTGAAGTTGTGATGAGACTTATTTATATCACTTATCACAAATGCTTGCATCTCACCACAGAAGAGAATGCAAATATATTCTTCCTATTTAGCTTCTCATGGGCATTATAGAAAACTCAAATTAAATTGCTTAATCACTGCCGCTCTAAGCCCTCAACTCTTGAGGATATATATTTGACTCCTAAATTCAATGGGATCCAGACATTGATTATCTGGGCTCCTGGACTATAGCTCCTCATTTCTTCTTACAGTATTTATGGCAGAGAAGCCCATATAAACATCTAGAGGTAACTGAATATACTACACCACCTGTAACTAGATATTATCTCTTGGAATTCAGGCATATATTTTGGTGATAGTTGCTATTACAAGATTTTGGAAAAGATTGCTAACTTAAAAAATATGATTCAGGGCTTGCCAGCTAGACTGTTTCACGGCATCTTTATTCTTTAACATTCTTCACAAATATAAAAGTACATTTATTTAGAGAATAATTCCCTGGAACATTTAGACCTATGATTTAATCCATAAAGGTGAGTGTCCATCTTGTCCAGAAGCAGCATTTAATTTTTGAAAATTATTCACGCTTTCTTCCTCAAAAAAAACCAAAAACCAAAAACCAAAAACCAAAAACCAAAAACCAAAAACCAAAACAAAACAAAAAAAAAACAAAACAAAACCACAAAAAAAATCACAAAATAACCCCAAAACAAAAACCAAAAAACCAAACCCCAAACTGAAAAATTACCAAGTTTTTAAGTCTGTAAAATTAGTGTACTAATTTGCAGAGGTCAAAATCCTTCATATCAGAGTGCAATATTGCACTTTTACTTCCTGTCCCACTATGACAAGTATGTACCATCTGTCTGATCACCTGATAGCAATGGATTTCCCACTTATTCATTCTTCATGTTTTCCACGGTATATTCTGAATATTGTATTTATGAATTAATTTATTATTTTGATCTAGAGAATAATAGTTTGTGGGTTAGTTTGGAGGAAAGTTTCAAACATATTTTCAGGTGCAATGGGGAATAACTCATACTTCTCTCATTATTCTTAGCTTTCTCAATTCCTCAATTAACAACTCTGTCCTGCAATAGTCTTAACCCCCTTCATCTTGTGTATATTCAAGAAACTAAGAATAATATATGACATACCTAAAATGTCCAGAGAATTACTCCATCAGTGACAAAATCTTGCATGAAAAAATTTTACATATGGTGGTTCAAAATCAGCTGCTTGCATATACCTTGCAAAATCAGTATTTAATATTATGAGGTAACAATTGGCATAAGTAAGATAAGAAAGATAAATGTAAGATAAAACCATCTAGCTCATGTGCAGGAAGAATTAAATACCCAAGCAGATAGCTAAATTTCCTTATTCTTATTTTTATTCTTGGAGTTCCTGCTTTACTTTACTGTACACTACCTCTTTAACATCTAATGGTCCATGTATTATTATGTAATATTTCTACCGTGAGAAGTCATAAAACTGTTCATCAGTGTTATCTCCTATTACTCACTCTAGCCCAAATTAATTTCTCTTAATGTCTCACGTGAGGCTTGTTCAGCTTCCAAGTAAGAGAGTGGCTGCATCCACAAAGCTCTAGCTGCTAATCCTGGGAGAAAAAACCCTTCTCCCTTGCCTCCCTCAGGTGCTTTGCAAAGGGTGCTAACTCTAGTCTACATCAGGGAGATAGGGATCAACTTATTCTGATGCAGACACATCTGGTTAGGTGTCCATCTCTTCAGTTCCCACGGATATTAGTGTCTTGTGGCACGGCTCATTTGCTGACACAAGTATGTCTAGTGGCACTGAGAGGTACTAGGCTATCCTGAGCAGCTTTGGTTACTGTTACAGAGGGATGTAATTAGTGCCTCTGTGTCAGATGTAACAACCCCACACAGATGTCTTCAACAGCACCTGACATGTCAAATTCCATTACCAATTATGTTTAGACAAATTAATTCCTGGATCTCCACTAACCAGCATAGTAATTTAGATGAATTTAGCTATTTTTATGTATGTACATTCAATTCAGCTCCTCAATTAAGTTGAGTACAGATGGTACTCTGTGGCATTTGAGATTTCTTAGTAGATTTCACCTGGCTTCCAGTATTGTTTCAGAAGGGCAGAGGTGTTCTCTGGAGCCTGTTATAGACACTATGAATAAGCATTAGAAGCTCAAGGGTAGACCTTTATATTTAGGAAAAAAAAATAAAAATCCCACACTTAGTGCCTAAAACATGGAGGTGAATTTAGTGGCACTTATTTCTTGGAACAGAGAAATAATAACTTTGCATTTTGAAATCATCAAGAAGATTAGTTTATTTCAAAATATATTTGAATTGGAAAATCTCTTGAAACTGGCAGTCACAAAAGAAACAATTTCATACTGGAGTCTCATGAAAGAATTAATGACAAGCTATTTGTTCTCTCATTAAGTAATTTGTCTAATCCTCTATAACACTTGTATTTTCTCCTCTAAGATAAACTCAAATTATTTTACCTCACATTGTCTTTTTCTTCTTTGTTTTTTTTTGTTCCTAATAATATGAGTCTATTTTAATTTGCCACAGTCATTGAAAATACTCCACAAAACACAGACATGTTCATAAATATGTTTTGGCTTAATTTAGCAAGCTTTTATGAATTATAAACTTGCCCTTTTTAAATATTATTGTTTAGGAAGAACTAATTTTTACACAATTTCAGAAGTTTATTTATTGGTCTATTCTCTAACTAATGCTCTAACTGTCACATATAAAGATTGTTTTATTATACTTCCTAATTATAAAAATATTGGATTGTATTCTGTATTGGTTTTGTTTTGATTTAATCAATTATGGATTTCTATCAAAAGCACTTCTTTCTCCATCAGCTGAGGTTTTTGGAAAGAAAGGGATTTTTTTTTCTATTTTTTTATTAAATCATTGAGTTAAATGAACTGGTGTTTCTTTTCTCCTTCATTTCTTCACACAAGTTTTCTTGTCAGACTTTGTTTCAGCAGAAAAAGGTTACATCTAAGCTGTAGGACAGACACACTCTCTGGCATGTATGGTATGTTCAATACCACTCCAATCAGCTGATCTTTTGGCACAGGCTGCTGCCTGCTCCCATCCTGAGAGCAGGTGAGCACTCTCTTCCTCTTTTCACAGAATGTCATCCTTGAAGTGGAAGGAGGGAGGCAGTGTGCACCTGCTCTCATGCTGCTGTGCAGTAAGGGCAGAGTCAAAAGAGGTGCTCCAGTCTTGATGAAAAGTGTTCCTAGAGCCTTTCCCTTCAGACACTTTTCTTCTATTATCTTTAGAAGAAACACCCACCCAGCTGTGTCCTGTTCTATGCGATTTTTCTTCATTCTGTAAGAGATAATAGCTACAATAGTAACATCTATCTAAAGGCTACTTCAGGTAGTAACCAGTCACATTATCTAAAAAGCTGCCATGTTTTGATATGGGTTATATGCTCTTTATTAAGTGACAAAATTGATTTTACTTGAAATCTAACAGCTGCAGGAAGTCATCACAGAAAGCTATTGTTTGAACTCCTGGAAACTTTCAACTCCCACAGAGTAATTTCAGAGGGTTGGCATTGTCACTCAGTTACATCATCTCATTATCTGAGACTTGTGACTGAGATATCTATACTTACAGGTTGAACCTGGTGAACTGTATATCACTTCATGCCTCATTCTAATGCAACATCCACATAAAATATCAGAAGTCTCAGTGGAAGGGGGAAGGTAATTTTCATTCTCATGTATATCTTTGTCCTGGTGGAAAAGACGGGGGGAGGAGTTTAGCAGGGTGTGAATGTGGCCAGGTTGTTATTCTGTACCATGTACATCACCACTGGGGGATGTTGGTCTGGGAGGAAAAGTTGGGCACCCAACCAGAACTGCAGCGTTTTGCCTCCCTTCTCTCCAGCAGGAAGGAGGTGGCATCAGCCCCTGCAAACCTATCTCCAGCCACCACCCCAAGTCCTCCTTCCATTTTCTCTGGAATGCAGCTACAGGACACAGTGCTGAAAGGACAGTGACAAAAATGTGAATCAACAGTACTGCTGAGCTAGCAGCACCGGCATGGAGGCTGCTGTGGGGAAAGGATCAGCGGGGGCAAACCCTAGCCCATGCAAGGTGACAAGAGACCAGGTGACAGCAGCCAAGCCGAGCCAGGTCCAGCCAAGCTGAGCTGAAACGAACACAGCAGAATGGTTGGAAAAGAGAGGGTGAGTTGCAGGACCCATCTCCAACACAGTAGGGCAGTGGAAAGGGCAGTGTAGGCACCTGCACAGAAATGAGCCCCAGTGGACCAGCAGCATGACCCAACTCAGATGACACAGCTTTGGCAGAGGTTCTTTGTCATTGTTTGTCATTTTTTTGGGCTTGGGGTGGGGGTGTTGGACACACTGGTTGAAGAGCTCCCCCACCATCTTGCCTTTGTTCCCAGAGGCCATTTGGTGGTGTGTGTAAGAACAGCTGTCATACTGCCTTTGGGAGTGGTCACCATATTTCCTCCTTCTGGGGAAGGCATGTGGACATGACCTATGGGGAGGGTCCACCATCTTGTTTGTGTTCCTCATCGGTGGTAAATTCCTTTTTGTGGGTAAAACACCCTCTCTTGGTTATTAATATTGCTGTTATTGTGCATATCTTATTCTGTTGCTTTGTTCTTTGAGGAAATTATTTTCTCAACTCACGCTCTCTGCTGCTGTCACTCCCTTACCAGAACAGGTGGGAGGAAGGGGAGTGGCTTATTTGGAGTTTAATTTCTGCCTGATGTTTAAACCAGCACAATCTTCTATTCAGAAGAAAAAGTTAAAGAGAAATGTTTCCTAATAAGCCAGATATTCAGATGCGAAAGCCATAATGTGACTAAACAGACTAGTTTCCTGTTTCCATGCAGTCTTTGATCTCCAGATTTTATAAAACATCTTAATAGCTAAGAAGAAAATTACTCCACCCCCCTCACCAAGCACAAAAGTTTGATTAGGTAGAGAAAATTGAGCAATATTGGACCTTTGGAAAAAAAAAAAAAGATAAAACCCCCCTTTCCAAAATTAAAACCAAAAATATTATTGAATTAACATAATCAAATAGAGAAAGGAGGTGGGGGAAAAAAGGAAAGTACTTAAATACTTCTTCCCCTGTTATAGTTTTTCACTAAGTTACTCTAGACTCTCAAGAAAGACCACGATCAAATGAACCTAAGCTGCAGGAACCACAAACCAAAGAGATATCCCTCTTAAAAAAACAGTGAAATTAAAACATCCACATTCCCACATGAAATATTATTCTTTGCACTGTTCAGGCTTTGCAAGCATATTGTTACAAAACTGGGTCATTTTCCTTAAAAAGTATAAAAATAATGCAACTAAGAAAAATGTCACAAATAATACCCAGAAAGTACATCAGTTAAGATGAAAGAAAGTAGGACAATTATACTTAATTTATACTTCTCACTAAAATACTTATAAACAATAGTAGACAGAAATTACTTATTAGCTGTCATATGAATCTTCAGGACTTATCTGTATTTCAGACAGCTATAGAATTTTGACTTTCAATGTGTCTAAAAATTAATATTTATTATACAGAAAATAAAAAGCCTTTTTTACCACAAAATCTCAGTGCCCACTTTGCATATTGAAGTACTTATTTTCTAATCTGTCAGAAATAATACTCTAATACTTTATCTTTGGAAGAAATTATCAAGCAACTTTCCCATCAACATAATTTTGGTGGTTTTTGGTTTTGGTTTTTTTGGTGGGTTTTTTGTTTGTTTTTGTTTTTTTCTTTTTGTTTGGATGGCTGTCTTTTTGACCATCTTGGGGGCTGTTGTTAAGAATGTAACTCTGTCTGGCAAATGTTCTTGTCATCATTGTCTAAGCAAGATTCAATTTCATATTATCTAATCAGAAAAAAAGTATACATTATTTTAATAGTACTACACAAGACATGCTGAATTATCTTATTTGTTTTTGACTGTTAATATTGTTTCTAATTTAATTTATAAGATTTGGTTATGGAGAACAGGCAATGGGGTCACATTCAACTATTATGTGTCAAACAAGAGACAGATGTAAAATTTATTAAGTAAAATTTCTAAAGATGGTATAAAATAAGATATTTCTGTAGTTCTGTTTAAATCAGTTTGTTATATTCTTTGTCCTGTGATACTAATGCAAATGAAATTTAATTTTATAAACTATTTCAATAAATTGTAGTTTTTCAAAGGAATAATGGTAAAGTTGTTGTTATTTAGATTTCTATCCTTGTGTTGACAAGGATCATTCCATATCTCAGATTTTACTTTACGTTACTAAATAAGGTAAAGGAATGAATTTTTGCACTGTGGACAACTCCTTCTCCAGCCCCTGGCTTTCTTTTGGATACTCGAGCTATCTCTTTCCAAGACAGTCAGGTTCTAGCAGAGACTTGCCGTAACAAACACCTGGCTCATCTGCAGACTCTGATATTTCACTTTCTGTCCTATTTTGCTTAACAGCTCAGACATACCCTGAGCATCTTCTCTCAGTAATTATCTTGTCATTTCAGTCCTTAGAGGACTGGAATATAAAAACTCATTCATTAAAAATAGAAAGTTACCTAATAAAAACAGGGAATGAAAACAAGACTGACAGGGATTAAAAAATGACGCCAGGAATTCATTATTTCAATATAGGTTAAACTGAAATATCAGCAATACATAGTATTTTCTTTTAGGAAAAGGGAAGAGCTTTTCCCAAAGTTAACAAATATGGAACTAATGTCTGAATACTCCTTTTGAATTACTACATTCATTTAGCTACCTTAATACCTAGGTATCTAATTCTGTGGTGCATTAGTTATGTAACTGAGTTGTCATTCAACACGGGTATTTGCTAAGTCACACTTTCTCTACTACCAGCTTAAATTGGTGTAACTTCACTGCATACTTCCATTTATATTTTATAAGCACAAAGCATAATTAAATAACCCAATCTGTGTTTTGAAGTTGCATCTTTCCCTGTACATTGACTTACACCTCCTGTGGTTTATCATAACAACTGAACATAAGCATTCACCACTTAAAATATGATAGAAGAGGCTCTTGGAACAATACTGTATTTGGAAGCCTTCTAGCCATTCCACGATCAAAAAAAGTCAAAAAGTAAGCAAACATCTGCATCTGTATTTACCTGTAAAAGACCTTAAAATTTCAATTTAACTGTTAAAAGTTAGAATGTGAGTAGAAGTGTGACATTAGGCAGTACTATGAAATTTCTTAGAATGGTGATTCAATTACGTATTCCAAAAACATAGCTTCTTTAGGAAAAGTAGTAACATTAATAAAAATAATCTATACTTGTTTAAAGTAGATTATGATAAAGAGATGCATACATAAATGTCCTAACTTCAGATACTGGAATGATGGGAGTAAATTAAGTGCTGAGATGGATGCCCCTGCTAATATTATATAATTAAAGCACGATTTTCTCTTGGTCATATAGCCCTTTTTCAATATGTCATTTTCCATTTACTAAATTAGATAGTGCTTTACAGAGAGAGAACAAATACCACACCCTTGGGAAGAAAAACAAAATAAGTTGTCAAAATGCTGAATTGTCTGATGAGCTTCTTCTAAAGGAAAGTTCAGGAAGACTCAGAAGATTTGTATGTGGTAATTCTCTGTGACTCTAAAGGTAAAACTTTAAAATACATCTGATGTAACCTAGAAATTCCCCGATGTTTGCATATCTCCTCCATCCTTACCTGAATCTTGTATGCCTACTGCAATATGCAAAGGTCTTGCTTTGCTGTGGAATAAGGAGGATTAAGGTCTGAAATGGCACATCATTATTTTTGGCATTATGCTTATAATGCAAAATTTTCAAAACTAAGAGATTAGTTACTTGTTTAAAAATGTCTGGAAAGCCATCCAACTCTGCTCAGTCTCTGCTCACAGAATTTCTGATTGGCTGAATGTCAATTGTTTGAATAGCAGGTCACATGGGAGGAGGTTTATTTACATCCTTATAAAATATTAATATATACTTATAAACTTAGAAAGTACCACTTCTATGTTGATAAAGTGAAATATTTTACATTAAGAATCCCAGTACAATTATTCTGATTCCCACAAATGTAACTCCTGTTATGCAAACAGAACAAGTGAATTATAATTGATTTATATATCAATGAAAATTGCAGATTTCTCCACTGCATGGGTGACTAAAAAAACCCAAATATGTTTTTATTCACATTAAATAAAATAACTGCTTGGTCATGAGATTTAGCTAAGGCCATTTAATGGAGATTAAATTCTGTTAAGAGGCAAAATTTCTTGTTTCTTTCTCCTCATCTTTTTCAATCCACATGTGACAAGTAATCAGGGGGATTCTATGCTTGGTATATGCGGAGCACCCAAATTGCTGTAATAAAGTGTACAACCATTAGCAAAGTGCGAAAGGAAAATATGTAGCAGTTCTTTGCCATACAATTTTCCTCATTCAGACTTGAAAATTTTAGATTACTCAGGGAAGAGTGAAAGAAATTGACTTCCACAGTAACATAGACTATCCCACCTTTGTGAAAACATGTTTGGTAATATGCGAACAAATATTTTAAAGCCTGGGTCCTGAAATCCTTATCCAAGAAAATATGAGTGATAATTGTTTAGTACACAAGTCCATCTAAAGTTGATGAAAACTGAAAGAAGTCCCCGGACAATTTGTATGACAGTCAATTATATATCATGCATTTATTAGAAGTGCAGCTGTTCCTGCTAAACTTCAGTGAGCTAACATGTGCAGTGTCTCAGATCTCTTAACAGAAGATTTTAGTACATAAGTCATCACTCATGTTCCCTGAGATACCATAGCTCCTTTCCTTTGTCATGTTTACAACTAACAGTATCTGTACCAAAAAATCACTGAAGGAAGACAAAATAAGTTCTAAGATATAATGTAAAAATCCAAAAGAAATGTGAATGACTATTTCCTATTTTATGTAATTATGTATCAGTATTTTATATATTTTTACATGTATATTTTACATACATGTATCATGAAACAGGAAATTAGAAGTTGAAGATATGGGAAATGTGGTGTCAAAGATCTGAAAGAAATGTGCTTTAGAACCCATTGAGCCAAAACCACTGCCCTCTTAGTGAATAAATTTAAATGGAGTCTTTACAGTATCACTGTGACTTAGGAAACCATCCTGATCGGGAAAGAGAATTTATATTATCTTAACTTGAAGAACATTAGATTTCCATAGTTCCTTACTTTCAAATAGGGGACTATGTGTTTGGGGAGATCACAAAAATTACAAACTAAGTATCTAAATCTCCAATTTGTCTTCAGGTGTTTCAACCATGGCTTCAGCCTAAACTCTTCTTCATCTTCATCTGATCTTCCATTTAGAGAGAAGTAAGAGATAAGAAAGTCCTGTAGAAACTTGAACTACGTACATTATTTGGAATATTTTAGTTATGTCAGACATTTTTATATTTGTAATTTAAAAAGATATATTCTAGTGTAAGTTTATCTTTGCACTCATAGCAAAATATCAGAATATCATTTCTGTTGACAAAAATTATGAATAAATGTTGTTCATGTTGGAAAGAGCAACAGCAACTCTGCTTGAAAACAACCACTCAAACATTACTGTTGCTAACCCTGAGAAGATTTCTTTAGGCGCTTTTGTGCCTCACTGGTTCCTGCAGCCTTGAAGTTGTCGGATTGTTTTCAGTTTGATAATATGCAAACATCACAGCTCTCTTCTTGCATTGTTTTTCATGTATCTCAAATTGTTTCTTTGGCCAAAGAAAAACACTTCTACTTTGGGATTTGTTTTCATACTTTGTAATTGTACACTGACACTTCTTCTGCTCTGTTCAGAGAGACAGAGATGGACAGACAGAGAGAGAGGATCCCAGAAGCCGAGCAGGCTGAAGGGATTCTCCTCTCCTTTTCATCTCTCTGTTTCCTCTAAATAATCTTATTAAAGCCTTCTGATTTCTGATCACTCAATCTATGGACTTTGTTTGTTCTTGGAGCAGCTCCTGAGAAGCAGGGCTGTTCCATCAGACCAACACATTACACTGGAACCTTTTGGAAGAATGAGGAATCGATTGCTTCATTTAGTGCTTTAACCACAAAATTATCAAAGGGCTGTTTTGGGTTTGGTTTGGGTTTTTTTTTCGATAACAGAGATATATTATTTATTGATTAATTTTGAGTGATTTAGAGCATGATGGACTCATTGTGGTGTCTTTCTGACTCATTCACAGTTCATTCCTGCAACTACTATTCACTTAAAGAAATCTTGATTTGTGGGTGACTTTGGCTATGTGTATATTTTGGGCTGCTTTATGCTCATAACAAGCATAACCTTGGACAGTTTGAAAAGACACTATCTCTTGCATGAAAACTATCTTCTTGCTTCTGTACTTTGATTCTAAAATTACAAGCACTGTAAAGTATTTGATTCCTTTCTTCCTTCCCCATGAATAGAAAATTACTCTTACTGCATCTATTTTCCATTCCTTAATTATTTATGACAAAATAAAAGCCAACAGCTGAAAATAAGCCTCTAAAATGGCAATAAACAGGTTCTTTAAAGTAGACATATAGTTAAATTCTGGTTTTCCAATGCAGAATTAGAAGTTCATAGACTTATGGTGGATATTAAACCAAGAGGGATCTATGAAATAACTTTTTCCTCAGATGTGTGGAAATCAATCCTTGTCCAGTATTAGTCTGAGCTTTACAACATCTGAATTTAAATCATGGATAGATCTGTGAAGGCATAAAGTGACAGATTCAGTCAACACATCTCATGCATTTAGTCTGGAATTCATTTGTTTTATCTTTAAATATTTACAAAAGGCAGATGTATATTTGTCTTCCTGGATTCTCTTTATGGTGAAGGGAGAAAAATAGGCACTTGCACAGAACAATTAATATGAAAATGTTAAGTGTCTGCTTTATGATGGAGTGAATCATTCCCCTAGATGAGCCTGTTTCTCTCCACTGATTGTAAAGACAGCCTAAACATCTAAATCAGATGGATAGATCTGTACCCCAGATACCTGTCTTTGATCAGATGATCTGATTTTCCAGGTGCTTCTGTCACAAAGTCTGTTCTTTACAGTCCTGATAAACCAAACTCTCAGAATAGTTTTATTCCTGTCTTACTTTGAACCTTGGCCAGAATTTTCTTAGTACAGTTGGCTTGTAAGTACAAGTCAAGGATTATTTCTACCAAGCAATTTAATATAGACTACCAACATTTCCGGAGAGTAAAACAGTTTAACACAGTGCATGTCCGACATTCTGTGACTTCTCTGACTCCAGTGTCAGAGAGTAGTTATGAGCATGTTTAACTTACAGGATGCAGTCCACATATCTGATTTCCACACTTGCTACGTGCAACAATTCTGAATAAGTTATACATACAGAAATCATATCTTACTCTCCATATTGATCTCAGCCTAAATATTTTTATTCCACATAACCACAATCAGTGCTAGCAGGCCTGATATTTTGGGACACCTATCCTCTGGTTGCTAGTAAGAATGTAAAAATGGTATTCCAGAGCTCCATTTAAATCTCTGTTTAGACCACTATCCATTTGCATCCAGTAATGGCCATCTAATGAGAAAGTATAAAATGTAGCATTTTATTTGTTACACCTTTCCTCTGTCCTTCTCCAATCATTGTAGTGATTACAGCATTTGCAAAGCTTTCATTCATATCTCTTGTCTACTCACAAGGACAGTGGGAAGTTTCCACAACAACTTTGATTCAGTCAAGATCTCCTTTACTTTGGGGATATTGTAGATTTATACTGTTGATTTATAGACTCCTTCTGGAGAATCATATAATTAGACAAGCTTTTGGGTTGAAAGGGACCTTAAAGATCATCCAATTCCAGCTTCCCTGCCATGGGCAGGGACATCTGCCACTACAACAGGCTGCAAAACATCAACAGATCTTTGTTTTAATAGAAATACAGTATGTGTACAAACACTGTTCAACGCTGATACAGGGAAAAAGAAAAATTATTCCAACAAAGCAGACTCGAAAAAACTGTCACTGGAAATGCTGGACACTGAAACAGCATCCATGCTTTAGTGGATAAAAAAGAATGTGTGACACTTAAAAAAAAATGCAAGACACTGAAATATCACAGGGTAAAGCATCTTCCCCATGACCCAAACTGCATGCAAGGCACTATTTTCTATTTCTAGATATCCTGAATTTCAATCATATTATCAGCTACCTGCTGAGTCTGGCAACATATCTAATTTCATGTTGAGCCACCTGACTGCTTTTTCTCTAAAAAACATTTTCCAGTCTTATTGTCAGTGACCTAGCAAAGGTTAGCCATAAATCTTTTTCTCAGCAAGGGTGCTGATAGTTTAAGAGCTTCCCTAATAAGCAATGCTATATTTCTGAGCTTATAACCTGAACAGAATGAACGATAATGGATTTCTTTTATTTAGATAGGGCTGTGTAAATGCAGGAGGTTAGTCAAAAAATTTGGAGATTTTTTTTTTGTGTATCTGTGTCTGATAGACTATTTGTTTTATTTGTGCTTATTCACTCATGTTTTGCAGATGAATACTCATTCATAGTACCTAGTCATACTGTTTGCTTCACTGGCTTTTCTGTAAGTAAACTGGAACTGAAAGTGTCTTGTATACAGGCTCCTCTTATTTAAAATACTGAAAATCAAACTTTTCAGTCATAAACATGATATGATTTGTTTCATTTATTAAAGAATATAGAAAGATATTATTTGGGATATAAAGCAATTCTTTAAACAAAAAAAAAAAACCCATAGGATTCATTTTCTGATGCTTAGCTTAGCTTTAATCTGCTTCACCATGTCACTGAAACTGACTGTACTCGACATTAGGACAATGTGTCCAGTTTGTTCCCATTTAAAATAATTGTGCTTACTAGGAATTGCTGCTTTTTTAAATCCACCAAATTATTTACAGCCCAAGAGTGATTTTTTTGTCTGTTAGGAAATTACTCTTACCATATTTAAATGGTAGTCTTGATGAAGATTCTGATGATAAAATAACAGTGACATTTCGAACCACCGAAGAAAATCTGTGCTAATGTAGTTCTTAAAATGCTGTGGGATTTTGTCCGTCTGTAGACTCATGTGGGAGGAAAAGGATTGAAGTCCATTATATTTCGATATATGTTCTTTCCTGGTCATCAAACACCTCGGACTTTAGTCACAAACAAGTATCTTTTATGGCTTCCCATTTGCCAAAAGACAGAATAGAATCCCTCCAACTTCACAATCAAAAGAAAACCAACTTAAAAATTAGTGTATAGCTTTTTCAGAGCAGAACATGTTCACATAATATTTCAAGTGCATAAGATAAAAATATGACATAAAAAAGAAAGATAAATATGACAAAAAATATAGAAATCTATTCCTCGCAGCTGCGTAAAAGTAAATTTGGAGTCTACTGAGCTTTCAATTTTTCTTATAAAAGATATCCTAAAACTGATATAATTGTAAATGAGACAAGGACCTGATCTGATTTGGATTTTATTTCTGTCACAAAACTCAGAGTAATATATTAATTTAGAACACAAACCATTGTAAAATCTGTTTTCAGAAGCACTGCTCCTGGAGAAAGTTAAGTGAAAACATACAAACCTTGACCCTACCAAGCCTGTTTTGGATAAATGAAAACACGTGATTTCAACATTATATTGGCTAAAGTTCATTAAATTCACACCCTGGAATGGAGACTAACTTAAAGTACTCAATACATTTCCACATGAGCATATTAATAAATGTTAGAGAGTATGGAATTATGTGTAAAAGCCATGTAAATTAAATATACCATATTGCTCAAAAGTTGTAAGCAGAAAATGATGAGCAAACATGAAAGAACACATCCTCTATTAAATGTAGGTCAAAAATTTAGTCTACTCCCACAGTACAAAGATAAAATTTCTACTTAGGACTGTTACAATAGTGTAACACACCTCAGTAGTGCCCTTCTTGGCCATCAACTGTCATTATTCACATTATCCACTCAGAGAGAATAAACAAATTGTAATAATTATATGGATCAAAATAGTTTTCAATAAAAAACAGTGCAGGGATCAAATGGTGTGTCTTTTTGCTTTTCTAGTTTTTTTTTTTCCAATAATTTTAAAACCAAAATATTTGAATGCACTGTAGAAGGCAGATCTACATGCACTTACTCTATGTGCTAATAACATACAGAATGCATCAAAAAGAGGAGACGGTGTTCCAGTAAATTTGTGAATGTTCAAAAGGTCATCAAATCTCACTACAGCAACTGTGCTATAACACAAAATAGCAAGAGGTCTGAAACTTTAAGAAATTTTTGGATTTTATCTTTAAGAAAGCCTGGACAGCCAAGTCTTCCCCTGTGAATTTGAATCACAAAATTTCAGAAGTCTGGCTGTCTTGCTGCTTGTTTCTACTCATATTCCCATTTTCATGGAAACTGCTGTTGTACTGACTGAAAAATGGGATAAGGTGCTTTAACATAATTGCTACTTTACACCACCCTGTTTTGCTTTTATGTTCAAAATGGAGATTATTTCAAAGTACCATTTTCCATATTCATCTTGCTGACATGAGTTTCTATGGAAACAGGAAAAAAGTAATAGCTGAGTCCTAGGAACTCCTGTTCAACTCGGTGACTAAACCTAAAAGAATTCCACTCTGAGCAGAAAGAGAAAACCAATTTGAATTCTATTCTGTAATGGCTAAAAAGTTTTTGCTCATGAATTATTTGAAGAGAATGAAGAAATTTTGTTCACTGTGGTGCTCTGGAGAGTTTATTATCCATTAATTTTAACTTAGTACTGTGTAAAATACATTAATCTGGGGCATGTTTCTGTTTAGAATTAAAAAAACCAAATTACCCAAAAAACAAAACCAATAAAAAATGTCTACCTTGACTTTGTAAAGAAGCTTCTAATTTTCTTTCTTCAGGAAATGAATTAGTTGCACAAGACTTAATGACTGAAAACTAGCATGGTACACTAAAAATTAGGTAGTAACATTTTTCAATTCCAGCTTTCATGAGAGAAAATAAAAATATGGTTTCAATTAAATCAATGAATATATATGTAAGAGAAATAGGCTGACTTTTGTGCCTTCTATCAATAGTAAAATGTACTTGTTTGAAGAGTTCGTTTAATTTTATAAATTTATTTATAGTACAACACATTGAGTGAGTTAAAGACACTTGAAACAAAACATGGTGGTTGTTTTGCTATAATTAAATATTACATTCAAGTTTTACTCCATTTCTAATCTCAACTTCACAGAAATGAGTTGAAAATCTCTCAGGGATAAACTTTAGCAACTCCCTCCAGTGCTGAACCAGAATAACCCACAAGGACTTTACAAGTTTCGTTGCTGTTCACTTTTAGTTATGATTTAATGCAGTACTATCAGGGATTCATAGAATAGGTTGGGTTGGAAGGCACTTTGAAGATCATCTAGTTCCAAGCCCCTGGCTATGCACAGGGAAGCCACCCATTGGATCAGGTTGCTCAGAGCTGCAACCAACCTGGCCTTGAACACTTACAGGGATGGGCCATCCACAATTTCTCTTTGCAACCTGTTTCAGCGCTTTACCACCCACACAGTAAAGAATTTTTCCCTAACATCTAATCTAAACCTACTCTCTATCTGTTTAAAGCCATTTGCCTTTGTCCTGACACTACCTGCCCTTGAAAAAAAATTCCTCTCCATCTTTCTTATAGTCTCCCTTCAGTTGCTGGAAGCCCACAGTTAAGTCACCCCAAAGCCTCTCTTCTCCAGGCTGAAAGATCCCAATTCTTTTAACCTTTCCTGACAGGAGAGGTGCTACAGCTCTCTGATCAACTTGGTGTCCCTTCTCTCAACTTGTCCCGATAGGTCCATGTCCTTCCTGTGCTGGGACCCCAGAGCTGGGTGCAGCACTGCAGGTGGGGTCTCACCAGAGCAGAGCAGAGCAGAGCAGAGCAGAGCAGAGCAGAGCAGAGGGGCACAATCCCCTCCCTGGCCCTGCTGCCCACACTGCTCCTGACGAGGTTCAGGATCCAATTAGCTTTCTGGGCTGCAAGTACACATTTCCATCCCATGTCCAGCCTCTCACCCACTGGCAATCTTTACATCACGATGAACATGCTCACTTATTTTTTTTTAAAAATAATGCATAAAGAGTGGCTTTGAAATGCATGTCATTAAAATAGTCAAAAAACTTTTATGTTTTTCCAATCAAATTGTCATTCATTCTTAGGACAACCTATGATTTTCAATCTTTGATTTTATACAGAAGTCTGTTCTATTTGTCAACTGTCTCTGTAGTGATATAGAGCAAACACAAATATATGTAACCATGTTATATATAAAGCTGTTCAAGGCATACTGATTTGCAGATGAAATCAAAAGTAGATATGTGTGATGAGAGCCCATCTGTGTATCCCTGTGAATGGATTAGACAAGGGTGCAGTTTTTCTCCTTGCTTTTTTTGCAATTGGCTAATATTTTGATAGCAGAAAGAATTAATATTTTTCCAAGTTAAGTGAATCAAATTTATAGCTGTCATTTGTGTAAATTGTCAGAAACACAACAAAGGAATAGTATAAAGATTAATAAAAATTAGAGGTGAAATTGTGATTAATATAATTTCACTGAAAGAACTTAGTTTCTCTAGGGATAGTATTTTACTCAAGGAATATAAAGAAATATTCTTATTCCAGAATGTCTATTTATAACAAAACTGCAGCTCCAAACCTCCTTTCTGAGAACCTAAGCCTACTCCATAGATAGGTGTTCTAGTATATCTTATATAAATAAGATTAATGAATAATTCAAGAGATTTACTAATGCTTCTTGTAATATTGTGTGTTTTAAAAGTGATTGTAAGTATTTATTTTTCTATCTAAGAGAGTAGATGTGTGAAATCTGCACTAGGAAGACAGTGTTTACAAAAAAGGACATAGTACCATCTCATTTGAGCTATGATTTTCCTTTTGGGCTTAATCTCACTGCAATGTCTGGAAGATATTTTGCCATAATAACATGCAAGTGAAAGGTAGCTGGCAGTCCTCATCATCTTTCACAAGCAGTCTTTAATTAGCTGATTTGTTGTTATATAACTGGTCTCATTATACCTGTTTTATGAATAGGGCCTGTAAATCAGCGGTATGGGAAGCTTATATGACTGTGTTAGCATCAAATTAAAAATATACCCTTTCAAAAAAAAAGTAAGCAAGTAAGTGAATAAATAAATAAAGCCCAGAATACATTAGAACTGTTTGCTCTTGAGGCAGAAGTTTGCTCTGTCACATTGTAAGGAAATGCTGGCAGTCTCAACACAGCTGACGAAATATTTCTTTCTGACAGACCACACTAAGGATGAAATAATGCATGGGCTTGGTTTCAATATCCCTGTAAGTCTATGACTTCCCTGATTGCAATTTTCTTCTGCATTTGCAATTCAGGGCTGAGATCCAGAAAGATCAAATAATTTTTAAAATATATGTGACTACTTTTCCAGTGGTCTTTCTGACCTACAACAAGAGGAAATGGAGGTTTAAAAATTGCATTCACAAGTTTAAGGGTAGCATGTCATCTGAACACACTAAATGGTGCAACATCACTTTGAAAATACAGTGCAGAATTCAGTCTGAATTGCTAAGTTTCTGGTTCCCCCTACTTAAACTTTCACTTTTGCCAGGTCTTTGGACTGTCACATTCCAGCTTGTTCATACTGTGTAGGCATATTGGGCATACTGGTTTCTGCAGTCACAAAATAAGCTGCAATTTTACATTCTTAAGCATAAATCATAACTGGAAACCTTGGCTCTCATTCTCCCAGATGGAAGAAGGTAGAATTTATCTGATTTACAGATGTTTACTGTGTACATCTATTTGTATGGACCCTCGTGTATACAGTTAATTGGCATAGAAATGGCTTACAGTCAATGGAAAGAAAGACTGTATGAGACTTAGTAGCATTGGTAGATTTAGTCAAAAGAATATGTGGATAGGATTTGCAGCTGACAGGGGCTGCTTCTTGCCTGAATAAGGTGAGTTTTGTTCTTGAATTCTTGCCATTGTAGAAAAGAGAACAGAAAGGACTAAATGCAGAAGAAAGAAAAGCAGTGTCATGGACAGTTATAGATTCAATCAGTGTTGAATACATCCATAAAATAATTATATCCAATATCAGACTTGTTGGAAGAACCCAATTTTCTAAGTGTACTCCAAGCCTCCAAGAAAGCTTTGTTCAAGTGTTAGAAATTTTTGCCATTTCTTTTTCCTTGAGAAGAGCAGCTTTGTTTCAGTAAATGTAATGTTCTTGCTTGTGAACTTTCCACAGCTGAACAAGAAACTCATTCCCATTTTGTGTTTTCTCTGCATCAAGTATAAAGATTAAATTTTACCAGTAAATGTCACCGTATGACTGAGTGCAAATTTAGAGATAGTGTGATTGATCAGTGACTTTGACCTTAAGAAAGGATTCACAAATAGGTTTAAAAGACAGAGTGGACATAACTTGCACTTCTGACCTTGCAGAAGTGAATTTTTTTAGGTTTGTAGCACTCAGACTGCAGTAAATTCTGTCTGTACCATGCTGCTTCTGTGTCAGACTCTCCAAGCTTACAGTATGGTTCTTACAAGGAAAATACATTCTTACTTTATGCAAATAAAAAATGTTTCTTCTGTTATATGCAAACTAGAAAGATTTCTCCTGATATCAACTACTTCTCTGATGTTAAATTTCTGCCTCCTTATCCACCAAGGTAATTTTTTACCTTTTTTTCTCCCTATGTCTGTTTTGTGTTAGGAAGACTGTATAAATACAATCATTTGAGCACAAGCAAACAGAAATCTATTTATCCCTGAAGTGATATTCTAAAAAATACGCATGCTATTCCTACTAATTGAATCGGTTGATGTACTTTTACTATCTTTTGGTTTTAAAAATTACAAAAATACCCCAAATCCTGTATTTCCTATTTGAGAATAGCATTTATTCTGGTGTGATTTCAGTTTGTTTTGGGAACAACATCTACTTAAAACTTAACATCATAGCTCACACCCTTTTATTTTAGTCCCTTCTTAAAAAGAATGGCCAATAAAAAAAAGTAATTTAAAAAAAATGTAGAATTAAAATTCCTAATACTTTTAGAAACTTAGAAATCTTAGGACCATAAGCTGCTTTAGCCTTTAGAAGCAGGAGGCTTAAACTCCAAATCAGTTTGAATTCTCTGAGCCAATCTTTGTCTGTTAGAAAAAAAAAAATGAACAGAGGCACAAACTAGATAACAGCCTTTTATGGGGTACAGAAATTAAAGTAACAGAATTACCTTTCAAAGAGATCTCCAGGGCTTTAATGTAAAAATAGCTATTATTTTATTAGACAAGGCTCTAATCCACAGTCTGTTCAGCTGTACTCCAGACTTCTATAAGATAATCAATGCCTTCACTGGAGAGTAGTGTGATTTAAAAAAAAAAAAAAAAAATCTTTGGAGAAGCTGGGGAGCCATCTTGTGGTGATTTTATTTAACCCTCAAAAGAAAGGAGTCTATCTTGCATTAAATTGTTTCATTTTCAGTTCAATTAAAGGCTCTCATTGCAGATGCAGAAGTTTTTGGCCAGAAATGTATTTTTTTTCTTTTTCTATACTTCTGCTCTCTTTAAACATGAACATCAAAGCATATCTAGGAAAAAAGTGAAAAGAAATAACACAGAATAAAACACTTGTGTTTCCACAAAATTTGTTTTAAAAAGCTAATATAATCCATTCTGCTGCATATAACTGAATGATTTTTACCAGATGCCTTTTCTTCAGAAATATAGTGTCATTAACTAAGAGAATGTCATAAGGGAGAAAAAAAGAAATTCTTTGGATTGAAAAATGTACAGATCATGTTTTTATATCACACACTTTAAATTTTTAAATTATTTTCTTGTCATGCAAACACAGTAAATTTCTGCATGGGCAGACCTTGATAAGAAGTTGAATGTGTGTTTTACACATTTATGTCAAATTGCTGAAGATTATACAAAGACTTGGAGTTAGGAGAGTTGGATTCTTCTATGTAATGGCCTTTGCAAGTATACAGAGAATCTGCTTTAGAAATTCTAAAGTCAACTGGATAAAGACGAAAAATGTACATAGCTACTACAGTTGAGGAATCAGCTCTGCCTCAGCTGAAATGAAATAATTCAATATTAGTTCCTTGGAATATTTTTGGCTTGCTCCCTACTTGAGAAGACTAATTTAGTAGTATCTAGGTTTGCATTTACTAGCCTAGGTAAGCAGCAATAAATGTCATTGAATCACCATGAATGTCAGCACTTTCAATGCAAGTAATTGCACTGACAATTTTTGTTATATTTGTAAGTTAGATTTAAAAAAAAGTTTTTCCTATATTAGCTATACAAGGTATTATTTCCTTGTATCTTAAAACCAAGAAAAACATCTGGAACAATATTGCAGAAGAGACAAACTTTTCAGCAACCACACTCCTAAGAAACAATAAGCTCTTGAGTATATGGCCATCAAAATATGCTTTGCATCCAAGGATAAGCACAGTACTTGTTCGTGTTGGTTTTCTGCTCTACCCATGCCCTGTTTGTGCTTGCTCTTGTTCTTCTTTGTCCTTCCTTTTCTTCTTCTTCTTACATTTGCCTGTAGTCATCCCTAAGTAAAGGCAGTATCACTGCAAGTGGTAAGGGGTCAAATCAGACTGAAACAGTCTCAGAGAGTTTATCCAGAAACCAGGATGATTAATATTGGCCTTTTTATTCCCTTCCATTTTCTCCCCTCAGCACAATTGTAGCTTTTCCTGATTTCACTTATTTTCAACTTTTGTCCAATTGCATGTAGGTAAAATCTTACAAAATGAAGACCTTTTTGCCTTTGTAAAATCTTGTCTTAGGCCTGTTACTTTGGCTGGAGAAGGACAATGAGAAAAGCCCAAGAGAAGAAAAACAATTAGTTTTTACCCATGTAAATGTAGCATCAACAGAAGCAAGAAAGTTAAACAACAGGAGAAAAACAGCAACACATCTGCACCTGGTATTTTTTCTGAATGATTGAATGTTTATGCTATAGGTAGCCAATGGTAATACATTGTAATTAATAATAGCCAATGAATCTACTGTAGTAATATAGTAGCCAATAATCATGTGACATGAATGATAACATACAGAAGTTTATAAAAAGAAGCTGCTTTGTTTAATAAAGGCTTTTTGCACTTTGTCCGAGGCACTATCTGTGTGTTGTGTCTGCCCCAACAGCGACATTGTCCTAGTTGAAGGAAGCATTCCAAAATTTCTGCCTACATAATGGAGTAGGCTTATTATTTAAATCAATATTCAAATCTGCTAAGCCATTCCATCATTTTCACAAGTATATATTCTGCTCACCTTTTCTGTGTGAATTTCATCTGCACAGTTTAAATTTGAATCATTCTAAACCTCACCTCACTGTCAGAATTGGTTTTGCATGAAGGCATCTACATAGATATTCTAGGTTTTTTTCCTAACAGGCTAAGACAGTCTGAAATACTATTCCTTTGGTTAATACATACTGCGATGCATAAAGTAAACTGTAAATAAGGGCAAGTTAATATTTCTCTCCCCATTGTGACAAATTTGCTTGCTTCATTTATTTATTTATTCCAAACCTCTTGCAGAGATATTCTACTTATTCTTACACAGGTCTTTACAAACGACATGCCAGATCTAGATTAAATTCAATTTTCTCCATTGCCCTGTCTGAATAACACATTGGAGGAGGTGAAGATGTAAAAGTTTGAATAAGTGAAGTAGGGAAGGATGGGAATCTGAAGTGCTTTCCGTTTTCTAGATCCAGATAGCCTTCCTCTTAGATGAGCTACAGTAACTGAAGATGCTTCAGACACCTAATGCAAAGGCTCATAACCTTCAGCTATGCTGTGGTGCACTTCGAGGAGGTGACACACATGCATTTTATCCTTTATAGACAGAAGACTTTGCTGGAAGTCTATGGGAAGTATGTCTGGTTTGCCTGAACAACCATTAGTCATCCGATGCATAGAACTTTTGAACAGGCAATCCTCAGGTATAACTCAGGTATAACTATCAGATTTGATCTAATTATCACAATAATTTTCAAGTATCACTTCCCCTGAAATATAAATTACTTAGTAGGATTATGGCAGTTCATCCCCTTACTTACCCTTCAGATAAATAGTATTTACAGTATGAATATTCCTTCCTGGCCTGGTAAAGCTGGTAAAGTTGAAATAGATCAGAAAATATTTTAACAAACCATATCTTTTTATCTTTACTATCGAGCTGTTTCTGTGTAGGTTCCGTGCAGAAAAAAATAAAGAAGTGAAATCTAGAATGAAAAAGAACATCATGTTCTGAAGGCATCTGTAGTAACAGCAATCATAGAGAGAGGAGGAAAAGGATAGATGCTGGGAAGAGCTGATTAGAAGATGGCAGAAATAGAAAAAAAGAATATCTGCATATGTAGAGAGACAGACATGGAATGATAGCACATGAGGAGTTAAAGTGAAGCAATATAAAGACAAAGAGGATTATGGTTTAACTCTGAGAATATGAAAGAAAGAAGCTTGAAGCTATGGAAAGAAAAAATATACAGAAAATATAAAAGCAACAAGCAAATGACATGAGAGAAGATGGAGATAACATTCATTAATGGACATCGAAAAACATTCAGTGAAAAAAGTTTGTAAAAACAAACACTAGAGAAGTACATACAAACTCAGGCACCAAGGTGAACAGATAAAATACTGAGAATGATGCCTAAGATCTTTATATATTTTTCATATATTTGTAGGTTTGTAGAATGATAATGAATGTCCATAACTCCAGTACTTTTCCTACCCCTTTTCCCCTAAATTTTAGAACAATAAGCTTCCCTTCTAAACACATTCCTGAAATATCATTTAGTCTTATTCCAAGTAGGGGACTTAGAATAAGACATAATAAAAAGAGGGGCAGAGAACCCCTTGGTTCAAGGGGCTGACCCAGGGCTGGGTTACTGGGGCAACTGAATCTCCTATTGGACATACCTGTTAGATATTCCAATGGTTTAGTCTTATAAAATTGTAGAAATCAGGTGCCAGGTGTGCCATCACCACCAGGACACCAGGAAGCTTCCAATTAAGGTCTGCTTTTTGCTTTACTATTCTAACACTGTTGTAAGGCTTTTTTCTTATATGCAACAACAAAATCTCATTAACGTAGCTTTTGTAAGAAAGCAAAACTGTATTTGATTCCAAATAAATATTCTTTAACTTTACCTAATCTACTGATCTCTGCAGGTATACTGAGATGAGGATATCAGTCTTTAAAACATTTAATATTTTTGAAGTGCTGCTTTTTCTCAGGTGCTTGTTAAAATCTTTTTTTTTTTTAAGCTTTAGTTTCTGATTAATTTGTCTTATTTCTACTTCACACTCCTAATTATACAGTCCCTTGGGAAAAAATATCTATATTATGTATCAAAAACACAATCTGTCACAATTTGGCACAGTTGTCAGTCTTTGCTTAAGGGAAGGCCAGGGATGGAGTATCAGGGGTTTGCAGGTCAAGACAGAGATGAATTGACAGTGGACCATGGGCGCACTTGTTCATTGTTTCCTGCAATATTCCTAATTCTGACTAATACTAGCACAGTGCATCACTTGAGGCTGTGATCCTGCAACAATTATTCATTTTATGAACATTGAACTTACCCCCAAACATAGTTTAGAACTGATTTAACTAGTGAAGCTGCAAGGACATGATTGTGTGTTTTGATTCTGATTATGACAGGGTGGCTTCTCACACAGGAGCACACACTTTCAAATTAAACATATGTCGCATAAAGATTAGCTATTTATAAAATTCTGCAGATGCTGCTGGATGTGATAAGGTAACCACTACTTAGATAAATACAATGTTGTTATATATAAATATCTTTAATAACCTGAGCATATACATGTATAAATCAAACCACTTTCTTTTTCTTTTGAAAAGTCTGGAACTGAAAACCTTTCTGAGATTGAGCATACAATGTTTCAAATTATCTACATCATGGTTTGCCAAGACCAAGAGCATTCTAGTTTGCATCAGAGATAGTGTTTTCCAGCAGGGTTAGGGTAATGGTTGTCTCTGTTCCCAGCACTGGTGTGGCTGCACCTCAGATCCTGTGTTCTGTTTGGGGGCCCTCACTACAAGGCATTGAGGTGCTGGAGTGTGTCCAGAGAAGGATGAAGCTAGTGAAGGGTCTTGTATCGGGTCTGGCTGAGATGGAATTCATTTCCCCACAGCAGCCCTCAGAGTGCTGTACTTTGTACTGGTAGCTGGAAAGGTGATGACAACACACCAGTGCTTTGGCAGGGCTGGCATTCTGCACCCCACCAGTAGGCTAGGGGTGGGCTAAATCTTGTGAGGGGACATAAAAAAATCGACCAAAAGGATATTTCATACTATATAACATCTGCTCAGCTGTAAAAGCTAAGAGAAAGGAAGAGGAAGTGGGGACATTTGCAATTTACAATGTTTTGCTTTCAGAGCAACAACTACACATGCTGAGGCCCTTCTTCCTGGAAGTGGACGGATATTATCTGCTGATAAAAAGTAGAGAATGAAACCTTTGGCATCTCTCATCTTTGCTGGCATGTGCAAACCTTTCACTTTTTCTTATCTCGGCCTACATGTTACTTTTAAGTCTTATTTTCTCCAGGCATTTTGCTGAGAAGGGGAGTGACAGAGCGGCTTCATGGACACCTGGCAACAATATAAGTTCAACCCACCACAAGTCTAGAGCACATGCCTTAGGAGGAGTGACTGAGGGAGCTGAAGGGTCTTTTCCAGCCTAAATAATTAAATGATTTATCTCAGAAAATCCAGATATTCATAATAATTGTGCCATTCCAAATATAGAACATAGCACTTATTTCATCATATAAGATCTTCCGTTAATCCAGATTGAAACAAAAATTAGAGATACGATGAGTTACTAACATTATTATTCATATTAAGTTAATTATTCATATTATTCATTTTTATGGAATTCTTCCCATTAAAAGTATTTTCCANTCATAATGATTATAATGAGAACTTTCAAAATTAAGGTACTTCGAGTATTCTGGTAGATTAAGAAATGTGGACACTATTGAAAAATAAAATTTTTCAAAAATAAATGCTCACATCCACAAATTCAAAAAGAAGTATGAGTTTTCAGCAAATAAAAATCTATAAAAATTATTTTTTAAATTTTTCGTTGGGCACAATATTTTCAGTGACTTACTGAACTGTTGTTCAGCAACTGCCATGACCACACTGCCATGATCTTAAACGTGATGAGGCAAAGCAAACATGACTAAACACTAGCACTAAACATAGCACTAAACTGAATGATACAATTATGATCTTATTAGGAAGATGAATGCTTTTTTACTTTAGTAACACAAAATATCCAGCAGGGAGATGACAAGATCTAAGTACATTCAAAAGGAAGTTGAAACTTTTCCCTGTTTGACAGAAAAAGGAAAGGAGAGGAAAAAACCCAAGAAACATTTTGCTACTATGAAAATTAAGGTTGAGATGAAGTACATGGCACAGAGACAGGAACTTATAAAGACAGATCAGCATTAAATTTCATTGTTATTACGATTTCTCCTGAGAAGCATGTATCATTTATATATATGAAAACAGGATTTATTTTTTGTTATTAAAGATTGCATTTTAGAAAGAGGTATCTCCTAAACTACTCTCGTGTTCTTGCTTGTTATGACCATTCTCTATTTTTGAGTCATAATTACTGTACCAAAAGGAGAAGATTACAAATTATTATTTCTGAGATATAAGGATCAAAATAGAATTATTCTTACTTCCTATTCCTTTTTTTGTGTAATAATACAGGTTTCAAAGAATTTCAGCAGGGATGAAACATAAAAGCTGTGATTCAACTCTGAATCTGGGATGTCTCTCAATTCAGTTTGAAAATGACAGGCTAAATAAATACATCAGCTCCACTGGCACTGAGAATGAATGCATTNTTTCCTACTTGAATAAGCAGAACGGTAATTCTTTTTTTCTTCCCTCCCTCAATGAGTAAGATTACTTACTCAAAAAGTAAACTTTTTTTTTAAGATCAAGTCGGAACAAGTGTGAATGGTTTCAAGTGGTAACATTCTGCTTACAGAAAAACAATATTAGCAGAAGATTATATCCTAAGTTTCATATGGTAGTTTATCTACCTTTGGAGAGATAAATTAACACATTTTAATAAAAACATTTTTCTAGACTTTGGCCCATATCTCGGAAGAGAAAGAAAACATAAGACATCTTTTCACTACCCTAGGTATGATGCAGAACTAACACTAATCTTCTTTACACATAGTATTTTTATTTTTTTTTTTTTTTTTCAAACTTTACTGATCTTTTTGGTGTGTA
>VZTN01034390.1:1316-27264 GCA_013400515.1 Erpornis zantholeuca | reverse complement strand
ACATACCTAACTCTCATAGGGGGATTGCTATGGAAAATATTTAGATATTTAGAGCACTGTGTAGCCACAATAGCCTCGTTTGTCAGGTTTCAACATATAAGAAATTTTCATAAAGCATAAGGATATATTTATATTGCTAGGGTTCTATGGAAGTTCTTTAAATCAAAGACTACCACTAGTACTACTACTACTATGGAGGTTTGTGCTGATACCTGAGAGGAGCAGAAGATGTGCATTAGATGGTTATGCTTTTCTGAATTAAGATTAATTAGAAAAAANCACTAAAACATTTTCTATCAGGAGAATCCAATCAAGCTGGTATGAAATTGTTTTCATTGAATAATTTCAATGGAAGTTATATGATAATTGCCACTTTAATATTAGCATTAACAGCAGGGATAATTGACAGAAGTCACTGGCCCTAGTCCAAGATGACCTNGAAAGAAGAATTTATTTTTAATCTCTTTCATTTCATAGAGAAGGTGAGTAAGAAAAGTGTTTTTGTTTATGGATGCATCTCCTTTACAATTTTTTTTACCTGAAACATTGGAATTGTCCTTACATACATGAGAACATATCTTCAAGATTTGATGTGATATTCACTTTTCTCTGAAAATTAGTGGATAGCTGAGGGACTGGGAAAGCTGGGGAATTTACAGGATAGATTTGATTTACCTTCTTGCTGAGTCGTCTGTTGGAAGTTTGTCATCACTGTAGGCTTTTTCCTGTGAACCAGCACCTGCCTTTGCACCACTTTTGCTTTATCAGTGTGCTGACTGCCACCTTAACTGTGTGTTTATGGCTTATACATGAAATCTGCATCAGTCCTGGTCATTAGTATCCTCTAGTGCAAGATAAGTAGGAAGCCAGCTGTAACTTTGCTTTGCAAGATTCTCTGCTTGGCAGGAAATATCTCACACTGTCTGCTAGTTCCTGGCCTTATTTCACTTCTCTTGCAATCACTGGTACTGCCACACACTGCTTCCCCCCATGCTGCTAGTCTGAAAACTTCTGATAGTACACGAGAGAAATAAACATTTCTAAAAAAATCCATAGAAAAGGCACATTACTACTTATGATCTCTCCAGTGCTAGTGTTTCAGCTTTGTTTTTGCAGAGTAGATTTTCTGTGTACGGTCTTTGCTATTAAATGTAACACAATTTATGTTAAAATTTTCTGTCAGCATACCTACACTAGTTGGGTCCATGAAAAAAAGTCCTACATGTTCACTGATAAACACAATTAACACTGCTTTGTTGGAGAAATTATTTTTTGACCTTTTCCTAAGAAACATTTATCCTATGCCAGCTATCACTCTATCACTCTCCTGAGCAATTCTCTGGTACTTAAAATGTAGGGATCATCTCCAAACGGGCTTTGCTTACAGACATTATGGTGTGGAAGCAGACAAAGTGTATTGCCATAGACATGGACTGTTCTCTGCCAACTAGCTTCTGCCCAGGCACATTCCCAAGCATGCTTAATAGAGTATCTGTAGCTAAAAAAAACCAAAAAAAGTGTATTCTTGATGATTTAATTGTCAGATCTTTTTTTGTTTATTTGTTTGTTTTCTGCTGGCATAGATCATGCTATCATTTAGGTTCTGCCAAAATAGCCAAAATAGGTAATACGGCAGCAAACCCTTTTTAGAGCTATGAAAGAATCCAAATAAGAAACTCTTTATGATATAGCAGTAACATTTGCAGACATCCACTTTTATGTTTGAAGACACCATCCTTTCTTTGTGTGACAGCAGGGAAGTACTTTTTGAACTGGCAGTTAAAACAACCAGTAGCTATTGAGCAGGAATTAGAAGAACAAATAAGTTGGTGTTAATTGAGTTGTTTGTTTATAAGAGCATGCCTTAAGAGCACAATAAGCACCACACAACATCTGTCCTTTCTAGCAGATTTGGCAATACTTAAACCTTAGGAGTGTTTAAACAAAATAATTTTCACTAGTAGTACTGCATTTCTTTCTTGTACCTATTAATGTTTTGAGTCAGACAGACCAATTATTAATTAATTCCTTTGTTCCCTTTGGAAGATTTTTTTCCTCACTTGTAAAACCCTTTTGAACATGTGGAAAATAAGACATAACTAAGTGAAAAATTTACTTAGGATAAGGAGGCCAGGGTTTTAGCCTCTGTGTTTGGATGTCATAAACCTGATTTCTTTGTTAAATTTTTTTCAGCATCAGCTGAAATTACTGAAAAGGGACAAAATAACTTTTTTCCTCTAAATCAGTGTCTACAGTGAGAGATGAGATTTTCCATTTTTAATTTTAACCTTTGATTTTATAAAAAGAGAGAAACAACAAAGTAATTTTACAGAATGCAGTGGCATACCAGAATTTCATTTTAACAATAAGTTGATCTCAAATAAGATCGTGTCAAATATCCACTGCATGCAAATGAAGAAACCAAAGCAATCATTAATGGAGGATAATTTGACCCTAAATTCTATACTCAAACCCAAGAGGTTTCATAAGTTTTTATAAGTGTGTGGAGGTCCTCTACTTCTTTTAAAAAGGTATCTTTATTTGAAGTATGATATAGAAATTCTGTATTTGCAGCTAAAATAAAATCGAATTCCTTGCTACTTTCCTCCCTTCTGCATGTTCCACTTGCAAAATTTTTTCTTCTTGATGTGAAAAAATCTATCCAACTACATAAAAAGTCCTAAATTCATCTTATTTATTCTGAACATGGCATAATATAGAACAGGAAATTTCCCTTATTCACAAAAATTTTTAATACTACTTTCTTTCAGTCCAGAAGGAAGAAAAACCCCTGTGATCAGAAGACACCTTTTCTTTTTGGTTCTTGCTTCACTGAAAAGCTAATTGTGGGGAGAAAGAAAAGACATCACAAGTGCAATAAAACATTATAGTACGGGAAAACAGTAGAACACATGAAACAATGCATTAGGAACTGCAGTGAATATATATTTTGAAATAAATACAATGGAAGAAAATACATTATTGCAAGTACTGAGGGGTCCAGTCTAGATCAGGATCTTGGACAATAATGATATATAAACAAAAGAAAGTTCCTCTTTCCTGAAGTGGTTATGCTTGCTAAGTATTCAAATTTTTATTTCAGTTGTAATGGCTTCTAATGAGTTTATAGATAAAGAAATAAGACATTAAGAAGTTGGTGTTAAATCTGAAGTCCAGATATCTGGATGTCATTAGCAAGAAAAAGATCAGTCTTTCAATTATCTCACAAATACAAATACAATCACCTCAAATATGTAGAGATGCAGAAATATTTTACCCATTTCTTTTGGGGAAAAGAAGGCAGAGTTAGTTTGAGACTAGCCACACAAATTTAGACATTTTTTGTTATTTATGAGACAAAGGTTATTTTTTAAACAATCTTTTATCTCTTCATAAGCATTTATAACAACTCACCCCATAAGGCAAGATGGACTTTTTCCTGACTTGGAATTTTACGTACTGACAAAAATAGGCACATTTTTGCTGTCCATTCTCAGCATTTTATAGCCATTTCTATGTACTCGAGCCTGTAAAGGAAAAAGAAAAACTATTTGCTGACTCAGTTCTAATCAAGTCTATTAGCTGACATCTTATCACTATAAAACGTTATCCAAAGTAATCATTTACTTTGCTGAATGTTCAAATAAAATTTTACTCGGTCTACAGAAATACTTTTCTCTTCTTTGGGAGAAAGAAATATAGAACATGCTGACATCTTAAGAAAAAAATAAAATCCTTTAACCCTTTTATCCCAGAACTTTACAGCCATAGGCTGCAGTGGCGGAAGAAGCAGTGAGAGTTTACTTTGGAAAAGTTGCATTCTTCTTTACCATAGAATGAGAACTAGAAGTTAAATTTATCTAAGTTTCTTGTGACCTCTCCAGTCTTTTCGGCTGGAGTTCTCTTCCTTGCATAAAGAAAATTGTGTACTTCAGCATTCATAGGTTCAGGGTAAACTGCTTCCAGGCAAACACCTTTGACCCTTCTGGGCGACCAGCAGCAAAGCCCCTACAGAAGTCTTACTGCCAAAATACTGAATGTGCAATATCGACACAAACCTTTCAGACCTTGGGAAGTCATGCAGTTTATAACTGACTAAATTAACAGTAATTTAAAAAGCTATGTGTGTTTGTGATTCAGAAGAACACGCTGGGTGGTAAGCAATGATGAAAAGATGGAGTAGATGACCCTGATGAATGCATCTCAAAACATTTTTTATCTTTTTCTATCTTTATGTGGCTTTTTTTTTTTCCCTTTGGTATTTTTATCCCATGTGACAAATCATTTTGGGGTTTTATTTTGAAGTTGTCTTGTTTATAAACTTTTATTTACAAATTGAAATATACAGGCTAAAATTCTGCTGTTTCCTGCACAAACACAACTCTCTTCTCTCTTACATATACAATTATCAGTAATATGTGGCAAGTTTTTCTTCCCCTGCAGAACCTTGCTTTATACTTTCCACAGAAAGCTGAAGAAAGCTGAAAGAATCTTGAAGGGTTAAGCGAGACAATTTCTACTTAAAGATAGAAAAAAAGGTCAGCATCTGTGTCATATCATTTATATACATTACCTCTTAAGATTTTGAGGACTGAGCAGAATGCCTGGCATCCTTATATAGCTATAATAGCTAAATATTCAATGGGGAACCTACAATATCTCATATTCTGGGTAACACGCATTAAAAAATTAGCCCAACAGCAATTATGTTGGAGAAAAATACACCTTAAGGTCCACTTCTCCCAGTCATCTTACTCTATATTGGATATGGATTTCCAGAGAATCACATCCTTGATACTTATTTTGGAGTTCTACATGTAGGTGAACAGTCCCTCCATGTCCCATATGAACACAAGTGAGTGATAGTGATGTCCATAGTCTTTTTATTTTAGGACTTATTGGTGAGACCTCATTTTCATTTATTTCAAAGATTATTGCACAATGGAAGGGGGGACTGAATTGGTCACTTCCTAAAGTCTTCAAAGACCAGCTGCAAACAGACTGAGGCAGGAACAGACTGTTAGACAAACACTGTTGGGGAAAACCATTGTTTTTTGACATTAATATCCCAGGGATAAAAAGTAGATTCGATGGTCTGAGTTTCAGCATGGATTGGCAAGAGTTGGCAGGACATCTATTTAAAACTCTCTGTACATGTGAGTCTCAAGTAAGTGATAGTATTCACTCACCTGTACCCATGTCTCTTTTACTGTGTATGGGAAAAAGAGTATGGCATCATGTAGCTTTTAAAACCATTTCCAGTAGCCCATATGTTTCCACATATACCAGTATTTCTGACTGCTATGTATAAACCTGAACCAGGAAACTTATAGGAAAAATATTTTAGTAGTTATGGCAACTACTGTTAGAAAGCAAGGGTTGGATAAAGTGCATGTGTTGCATCATAACAGATTCCAATTGATACTTAATCCTAGAGAAATTGCATTGCTGTTTAGCTGAATACCAATATAATGTTTTGCTTCCATTTCTTTAAATTGAGTTGATAAGTGATATTTTGTTTACTAAAAAGGAATCTCAGATTTAGTGGAGAGTCACAAGGAAATACTGCTGCCATACAAATATAGTTAGTTCATTGTAGCATAGGAATTGCCATTTTAAGACATTGGGTGAAAAAATCCTTCCGTTCTAAAAATTGTCGACATTAATATTTAAGAAACATAGACATCAACTCATCAGAATCATAAAATCCTTGATTAAGAGGTCAGACCATCAAGTCAAACCACTCATAGGGGAGGTTAAATATAACTGAATGTTCCTACTTGACTGTATTGAATCTGTCGTTTAATATAATCCAGGAAATAAATTCTTCTTAATAATATTTTTATATCTATTAATAGGAATAAGTTGAGCAGAAATTAAAAATCTTTAAGAGTCGCTGGATTCCACACCACATGGAAAGCCCTGATTAACCCAGAGAGTCTGATCTCTGCAGTTTCCTGCTATTAGCATATTCTGTCAGAAAAGACATTAGAAGTTCTAATTTTCTATATTTCATCAAAGGACACTTGCAGAAAAAAAAAATAGGAATATTTACATTTACTTCTAAGTCTCTAATACTCTTACTGCTCTATGATAAAGTCACATTAGATAGGATTAATCTGAGCAGCTGTAGATTTATCCTAAAACTGATGTCTAACATAGGTCAGATGAATCATATCACTAAGTGATTAACTGTCTGCAGTAAAAAGGAAGCTTAGGATAACTAACTCCTATGTAGAAAGCTGCATTGTAAATGTTGAACGTTAAGTGAAAGTAATCCTGTCTTGTGGCTTCAAAATACAGGAGTTGAGCACTTGATTACTGGTTTCATAACTAGATTAAAAAGATAAGTGTTGTGCAGCCAGTGAGAGTATGAACACGGGCAAAATTTACTGAGCTCATATGAAGTAGAGTTTACTGGCATTACCTTTTTTTTTTTTTCCAGTGACCACTGAGGACTCCTGTTAGTGCTGGCAGCGTTTCCAGCAATCAGTGAATTGGTAATTCCCATGAGGAGACATAATTACAAGTAAGCTAATTTTCAGTCTACAGAGACTACATATGGGTTGATTTTCTTCTGCTTGAGTAGCCATTTGACAGGTTGTGAAATGGGAGCTGAATACTGTTGAAGCTGAGAATAGCTGTGCCTGAGAAAATGTGTACATGGCAGTAGGAATATGAGAAAATTGAAAATAAACTTATTGTCATTGAGAAGTAAAAAAAACTCCAAATAAACTACTCAAATACTGAAAACTATTGCTGAAAATACCATATCTTTTGTATTTACCTGATTTTTACCAGGAGATGTATAATCTAGTGAGTAGCAGACACCATTCAACATCTATATCTGAGCCATGAATCTGTTGAGTTTTATGTCACTGAGTAGGATATGGCTTTTCTCTGCTTATTTGTCTTTATGAAAGTACAAATAGAAGTCTTTCCAATAAACAAAACAACAAAACCCACCAGACATCTGTGTGGGGTAGCAGGAGAACAAAAAGCACAAAGTAAGCACTGTTTTCTGTGGTTCTATGGAAATATGCCTTCAATGGACCCAACTGTACAAATTAGAGAGGCACAGCATGAAAATTTCCATCACTGATGTTTTTGTTGGATTTAAAAATGGGAGGCACAGAAAACTTATCTATTTTCAATCATCATTCCAACACATGTTCACTCCCGAGTGAAATCTGCTTCAATAAAAGTAAATTACCAGTATCTTTTTCCCCTGGAGAGCTTTTGAAGAGGAAGAAACTTAGCACAAAATATTGTTTATCGAAGACTGGTGACACTTTCTCTTTCAGTTATGTGTACACTGCAGCTCCTAGTAAAATGAAAATGAACAACCATTTAACTTGCTGCATATTAGCAGGAGAATGACCTGCTAAACTTTATTCTTGGTGTGTAGACAAAAGCATCTTTATTTAAAATGCTCTTCATGAGTTGTAAACTATAGCTCTCTACCTTATCTTAGTTGATGTTTTTTGTGTTTAACTTGTACAAATAGACAGGCAGGTGATACATCTTTATTCTGTCAAGGCATCATTCCATATCCTTCAGTCCACATTAGAATTACACCGAAAAAAGCTCCACAAAGAATTTTTATGAATACTCTATGCACATTTAATGTACATGTCAAAAGAGAAAAGTAACTAATCGAAGCATTATTCCAGATCTTGACAATAATAAGTCCACTGATACCTGTACTGTAATACATGCATACAAGAGATGATGCAGTTTTAGATTAATATACTTCAAACATTTAGAAAACTAGCCTGGAATAAATTTACACTTTCAAACATGATTTCTGCATTTTGTGTATAATCACCCCTCATTGTGCATACGATTGAAAACAGAAGGATTCAGTAGTTTGGTTTTGTCCTTGACATTTAGTCTGGAAAAAAAAGTCTAATTTGAGATTTTTCTTATTATGATTATTTAATGATTGTGGCTGGTTTCAGTACAGACTGGGAAATAATAAGGACTTCTTTCATAAGAGGGCAGAAAATAAACTCTTGGTAACTTCAGAATATATTTTATTGGCTGTTCAGCATTGATGACCAGGAATAATAGCCTTCAACTGCTCATCTACATTTCTGATTATTAAATTTTAAACAGTCTGA
Source organism: Erpornis zantholeuca (assembly GCA_013400515.1). Lineage (NCBI taxonomy): Eukaryota > Metazoa > Chordata > Aves > Passeriformes > Timaliidae > Erpornis > Erpornis zantholeuca. Next base: position 19,141 of record VZTN01034390.1, on the reverse strand, counting down.
CAGTATGAGACATAAAGAATTAATATAATTCTCTATCACTGCTGCAAAAAACTGAGATTTTTCTTCCTCTCTTGTATTCATCCAAATTAGAAATAAAAACTTTTTTTTCTAGTGCGGAATGATGCAATTCACTCTCAGATTTTGCATTATGTGATATCAAGTACCTCTGAAGGTGAATTAATGCTGCTCCCTTTTGCCATCACACTACTTTTCAAAAACAGCATGTCTTCCAGCTACGAATATAAAAGCAGTTATTAATTTGTGCCATTATCTTTAGAGATTATTGAAGTTATTATTAACTTATTATTAAATGAGATAGTTCATCCTTTCCACACCCTTTCAAACATAACCTCATAGCATAATGTGCACCAAGAAAAGCATCAGCTTTTCTCTATTTGGAAAATATTATTTGGCAGAAAAGTCTGGCAGGTTACCAAAACCAATTAAGCTTCTCCTTTTCAGATAAGATCTTTGAAAAGAAGGTGCAGGGAGCAATGGCCATAACACAACACTACTGTATAAATTACGGATCTTTTTGATTGAATGTGGAACATCAAATTGTGATGTGTAGATCAGAAAGACTATATTCATGTGCATCCTCCACATTAATAAAGAACCTGTGCACAGTAATCAATCATCTATCAATCGTAGTTTGCTAATTCACCTCACAGATTTTGCACTGTTACTCACTCTTCAACCCATTCTCACACTTCATCTATGAGGAATAGTATTTGAGTGTACTGTATGTTAAACCATGTCGATACATCAATCCAACACCATGTCCTATTAGTGATAAATAATTACATATCCAAAGAGAAGAGTGGCTAACATGTCTGTACGAAGCAAGTGCAGAAGTCAATTACATTTTATACAGATGTAGAGGTGATGTGATATTGGAAAAGCAGACAGATTTGAGAACCCTCCCTTTCTTAGAAGGAGCTCAAGGAATTGCTTCGATGTTTCTCTAATTGAATCATCAAAAAGGGACTGTAAAGTGAAGATAAAATGATAATACATTGGATTGATATTTCACACACATACAGTGACTTGCAGTTCATTCATGCCCATGTGAAAGAGTAGTAGGGGATATTAGTGTCTGCCCTTGAATATTTGTAGCACCTTCTCAGCGACATCTCGGACCTTAGCTCCCACATGACAGCATAACTCAGGTGGCTCCCTGCCAGGCTGGCAGGTGGGTTCTACAGTATGTCTTAATAGATGTCTATCCACTGCAAGAACTCATTGCTTTTTGTGGTATCCATTGTGTGCTGTTGGTACAGATTCTCCTTGCAGACCTTGCTTGTGGGTGTCTACAGCTTTGTACAGCAGTCTCCTTCCTTACCAGTTCTGTCTGTGTGGAAGCATCAGATATCTTATGGGCTTTCTCCATAGAAACACCAGTTTTAACTCTGAGGCATCCATTATGGAAGAGATCTGGAGCACGTCCCTGGGATGTGGCCCTGCAAGCAGGGTGCAAGGCCCCCCCACACACCCTCCTTAGGAAGCTGCCATGCCATGCCCTGTCTGGCACACTACACTCTGTTTGCCCACTCTGCTGCCAGTGCTCCTGGGTCTGGTACTCCCTTGGGCCATTTACATCTGCTGCACTTGCTCACAAAGCGTTGCTGGCTCCTGGTGGGGTCTCTGTCCTTGGTCATGTTTCTCTGGCTTCAGAAACCCCCCTGTAACCCTCAGTCTTGCACTAAGCCGCAGAACTTACCACTGCCACCACTGCATGCCTCGCTGTGAGAGACTGGAAGGATTGCTGGTTCCATGCCTTTTGTTTGTGTGTGTGGTAGAAGAGGCAGGTCAGGCCTTGCTGCGGTGAGACCTTGCTCTGCACATCCCATCCCCCTGACCTGTATCCCAACCCTGCAGTAGCCACCAATCCCTGGCATAGCAAGGTCAGTGTTCTACACCTGTCTCTGGAGCCCCTAAGCCATCTCCTGAGTGGCCACCAGACAGGAAGTCCCACCTTGGGAAAGGGCCCAGGAAGTCCTAGGGGTATTTAAAGCAGAACATGAGGCAACCACCTCTTGTCTTGACCCTACTTCCTTTTGGGAATTATATCAGTTGAACACTGCACCCTACCTCCTCTTGGAACCTCTATCACCTGAACACTGCTGGAACCAAGGGTTGTAGTTATGTTTGTTCTTTTCTATATGTTTTCTGTCCTTCTTCTTCTACCTCTTCTTGGAATTCTTGAAAAACTAAAAATCAAACAGGCTTAGAGTTTGCTAAGTTGAATGGGCCAAGTTAGTGCTTCGGGAAGAATTTTATGTTAACTGAATGCTGCTGTAAATCTTTCATCCAAGTTCTCTAATTTTCCAGAGTTGTCAGTAAAGTTATTTTTGTTGTTTTGACCTCTTGAGAATATCTTGTTGGTATTTCTCCCATGTGTCTAGCTGAGAGTAAATGAACAACCATAAGCCCTTAAAAGTCTCATTGAATAAGTTGTTTGGGTCCTTACACCTGGCAATTGAAGGATGTAATACCAAACTGGTACAAAAAACTGCACACAATTATGATCAGGTTTTCTTGAGAAAAAACTGTAAAAGTGCAATTTCAGCATGGTTTAGTGGCCTGCTATGTTGTCATGTATAAATATGTCTTGTTTCCCCACACAAAGATTTGATAATTTATTCATATGTGGTGTTGAGTGAGCTGGTTCCTGAGAACACTCTGCCTATCATAATTTTACCTATCAGATATGTAACACATCCAATAGATTGAGGGGATGATGGAAACTCCTGGAAAACTAAGCTAAGAACATGTGGCTCACATAATCATTGTCCAGTAAATTGCCTACATAATTGTCTATCCTCTTGAATTGTCTTTTTTTCTTTTTTTCTTTCCTTTTCTTGCTATTATGGGTTCTGACTCCCCTGATGTTTTAGATTATTAGGGTTTAGAGAAGCAGTTGCAGAAAGATCATACCATCAAACTTTTTGCAATGAATTACAGCCAGAATTTATCTCCATTGTTAGGCCCAACAGACTGTTAATAACCACACAAGAGAGTGCTCACACGAAGCAGAAGGAAAGTTCTAGCATTCAGGAAACTAATGTCTTATATTAACTTCCAAAGTCAAGATGTATAAGTCTGTATTATCAAGACAGTTAATTTCAGAGGGCCATTGGTTAAGTTTTACAATCTGAAACAATTTAAGGAGGTGTCCACATCATGTGTCTTAAAATATTCAACTATCCAGCTTTGGTTATGGTAAGTTAAGAGGAAGGTTTGCAGTGAAGAGGAACAGGTGGGTAAGAAAGTCAGGTACCTGACCTTAGAAAACCCTTCTAGATTCCTCCTGTCCAAAGGCACTTTGTTGGACTGATTGGTAAATTAGTCCACAGAAGTTTAAGACATGTAAATACTCAGGTTAATAAGGATAAAATGTGCTAAGCCAAGCATCAAAATATTAGGGTATAAAAATTTAAGACCCGTTTCTTGAAATCTAGGTTATACTGCCCTGTGGTATAAGCTAGAGTGAACTTTTTTGCCTCTGTCAAAATTCCCATGTTAATAGCATTATTGAAGTGCAGAGTATAATTGCAGCAATAAGTGGAAGAGAGAGAAACAGAAAAAGTAGCTAAAGGTTAACCAGTAATAGTGAGAAATATGTATACATTTCATTAAAAGGTAATTACACTTAAAAGAGAGAATTTTAGGATATTTAATTAGTTCTGCAATAGCAACAATTATAATGGAAAAAACATATGTAGGAACAACAAAAATTAATCTTTTCCCAAATGTATTTAATGACATACAAAACAAATGGAATACAGAATATAATTAATACAAATGAGATAAAGCTGCCTGCTTTTTTTTTTCTTTTTTTAATAATTATTCACATTTAGAAAAGGTTGGCCATAATAATGAGAGTAGAAATATTACAGCACTCTGAATAGGACCATAGCTGAGAAGCCTTTTAAGAGTATGTATGAGTATTAAGAGATATTTTAAAAGGCACAAAGTTATCCTTAATGTTTTAAGACACAAATGTAAATAAATTCCTAAAGTGGACTGGCGTAGTGATAAATGCATGTGGTTGAACAGAAATTTCTGGATTTATGATTTTCAGAGTTTTGTGATCTTCATCTATTCTGTCTAGTATAGAAAATAGAATAAGGATTACGAGGCATCGAAAGGCTCCTCTTCCCTTTGCAAGAAGTAGCCCTGAACAGTATTTTTAACTCCTCTGTGTTTTACATATTTACCTGTCCAAGTAATTTGTGTATTTCTGTTGAGATGGAATTCAAGTTACCAGAGAGATATAAGGATGAAATCCAAGGTTGCCCTACAGCTGTAACTGTTGTTTGGCTGGGTATGAAGGGTATGTATGTACTCACAGAGCTCTTGAAAACTCTCTGGTTAGTCTCTGCCTAGATGAGACAATGAACTGATTTGAAACAGCAGGCTGACTTGAAACAAGTTGATTGACCAAACTCCTAGCCCCTGTCAAACAAAGCATTTGATTAACTGCTGCAGAAAGTGGGAGTTTTGGGCAGTCACAGACATTTCCCAGGCTATGCACAGACCAGTTGGTAGATGCAATTTATGCACTTAATTGTGTTGGTCCTCCTGGGTGGGAAACCTGGCAGTATCATAAACCTGATGTAGAATTGACAAAAAATGTATAAATAATACAAAATAACTGTTTCTGCTTATGCAGGTTTGGTCACATAGCAGTACATTGCATATAGCAAAGACAGACAACAGATGTTTTGTACACAGATTAAGATGTTAGAACCAGAAGGATCATGCAGTTTCTGAAGTAGTCACATAGGGCCATCAAACATCTTGATTATGAGAATTCATCTTAACAGTTTGAAAGTCTCGGGCGATTCAGATGAAGATACTGTTGAAAGGGCCCTTGCAACAGGCTACCAAACAGCAACCAGTTACTCACTTCAGGGGATTTGATTCCTTACAAGAGTAGTTCCTTATTCAAAATTAGAAAAAAAAAAATAAACAATTTCATGTCTGTGAATAGATTTGCAGGACCTTACATGGAACGTGTTGTTCTTGCTGAATGTTATTCCTAACATTGAGACAATAGAAGCGAAAAAAGGCATTTGTATATAACACTACAGCAAACAAAACACTCAGGGTAGCAAACTACATTTTCAACCCTGATAGCCTCAAGTTAAGAGTGGAAATCAGCACAAGTTCAAGGAAAAAATGATTTATGACTCTCCTGAAAAGATCAAGTGCAATCAAGAAAGGTTTATTCAAACTGCAGGGTTCTAGTTACAAACTTCTTTAATTCCCCAAGACATCTCTTTCTATAAAATTTACAGAACAAGCTGAAGCATTGAGTTTAGTAGATTGATGATAGGTAGATAGACAGGTAGGTTAATTATTTATGTTGCTGAATGGAGGTCAGATCTACTTTCATCTTTTGGATCTGGCTGCATATTTAATATTCTTATTAGAAAGATGGCTGGAATGCCTGATGTTAATGTTCCCACTTGTTGATAGATTATGGTCTCTAGAAGCCCTCCAATGTCTCTTCTATCTGAATTATTTATAGCTCACTAATTATTTAGACCCTGCTTATTTTAAAGCACAGGAATTATCTACACACTAATTATAACTGTCAAAAAGTTTTAATACTACTTAAGGAAACAAAACAATATCAGTGGTGAGATTGAGTACACAGTAGGAATCTGTCTTTTCTTGGTACTAGAGTGTTCTAAGCTTCAAATGCAAGTATTCATTTGGAAATCTGGGGTGGAATTCCTTTGACCAAATGTAAATATCTGTAAGACAGATAGTTTGACCTACTGATCTTGACACGTTTTGCAATAAATAAATTAGTACTCATAGAACATGATTAATTCTGAATCAGATGTCTAAAACTGACTAGAGAAACGCACTGCCTAATCATGCTAATTTCTTCCTTTATGACAAAGGAGGCATAGGACGTCAACCCACATGTGGCCATCTGCCTTCAGGATAGCTGTAGTTTTGATGACTGCTGTCTACAGGGTCCTACAGGGCCTATTTTTGTACACAATCTGATTGCAGGATCAGATACCTTATTTTCTTTATTTGAAATCAGCTTCTTTATTTGTTTTTGCGGGTTTTTTTTTTGTTTGGTTTGGTTGGTTTTGTTTGTTTTGTTTTGCTTTTGGGTTTTGTTTTGGTTTATTTTAAAGGAACCTCAGACTACCAGAGCTTCTTTTTTTGAAAATACTCTTTTTTAAAAAGAATCATGCTACTGATGGTCCATGTGACTACATGAAATTCTGAATGTAATTTTGCATCATTATCCACTACTGTATCATTATCAATACCACTTCATTAGAAAGTCTCTGCAAATGCGCTAAAAGCAGGAGTTTTGAAAGGTGTGTTGTAGGTTTGAAAATGTTCCAACTGAAATTAATTTTGTTTTTCTCACTGAAGTTTGTAGGTACAAAACCAGGACAAGTGCTGAGGGCCCTACAAACCTCTCATTGAGTTAAATACAGGTTGGATGCACAAGATCAAATTTGGTTCTATAAGGATGAACACAGCAAGGTTTATCTTTCAGACAGTTTGCGGTTTAGAGCAGTTTGTAATACCAACCAAAACGGTTGAAGTGTGCGCACGTTTTCAAGAATGGTGTTCACCAGGCCTAGGCACTGGATGGAAGTCCTGCTAGCTATGCTCAAAGAGCAGCTAAGAGTGAGCAGCTTTTCAGAAAATTAGATAACTTAGACTGTGGAAGGATTTAGGTTTATCTGCCTGAAACTCACAACTGTAAATCACATTCTGAAATTCGGCACATAGGACTTGTGGTTTAATGGTTAAATAGGACTGAGTGGGTTGGTTTTTTTTCAAATGCCAATGGTTAGGAAAGCCAAAAAATAATGCTGGAAATACCATATCTTTTGTATTTTCTTGATTTTTACCAGCAGATGTATAATCTACTAAGTTTAAGAAATGATTCAACATCTATATCTGAGCTAGGAATCTGTTTTATGGGTTTTATGTCACTGAGTGGGCTATAGCTGTTCTCTGCTTATTTATCTTTATGAAGGTACAAACAGAAGCCTTTCCAATAATCAAAACAACAAAACCCACTCGACATCTGGGTGGGGCAGCGGGAGAACAAAAAGCACAAAGTAAGCACTGAGGTAAACATATTATCAGTTGCAGCAGAACATTGGAATGCCAAGGACTCCCTGGCTATGCTGATAAATTCAACATCACTCAGGAGCTCAATCATCCCCACTGCAGAAGTGCTGGTGGGCTCCTTCACAGGCTTGTGGCTGCTATAACTATTCACAGGAATGCTCAGGATCTGGAAGATCCACGACCTATATAGCAGGCAGCCTGCATGGAAACATATGTTTCTGAGACCTTGTTAACCAGCATGTGTAGGGGCTGTCCTATATTAGCTTCATGCTCAAAAACATGAATATTTTATTTGCTAGTACAGACAAATACTAATCAGAACTTACCCAGCAATTATATTGCAGCATATACTGCAATATAATGATAAAGGTATAATGATATATAAATGGATATTTTTGCTTACAAAAATAAGTGAATCAATGTGCTGCCATTAAATATGTTCAGATAATACATCCTTATCTTGCCCTGACCTCATTCATGCTAACATTTAGCCAAAAGGGTTTACATAAAGGAAAAAGAAAAATGAAATAAGAACGTTCTTGGCAAAAAGGGGAGAAAATGATAACTATGGAAATATACAATCTCCTGAGAAAAATGTATAGGATATGGAGGCAATGCATTACAATTCCTCAACAATAGCAAAAGACCATTCTGAATACCTTTATTTATATGACAAAAATTATTTTTAAAAAGTTCTAATAATTTGAGACATATTGAACCCACTTAGTCATAGATATCCCTAAAAAGCACAGTTGGTACACAAATTTTTTAAAAAGATCTTTCCACTTCTTATTGTAGGACCCACATTGCCTCCTCTAGTATCTGCCTTAAAAATGTTTTATGAACTCAGCCTAAGTAGGACTTAACTACCTAAATCTACCACTTTCCAAAGTTGAAGTAGAAGAAATAAACACTGATTTATAGCACTAATATTAGCCTTAAGATATTGATTATCATATAGCACAGATAGCCAGAGTTATAATCTGCTTGGCACACACCTCTAGAAGAAATCCACCAGAATTATTCTAACAAGATACACTGTAACACTGTACATCAGCATGCATTTAAAATTGGAAGAAGGACCAAAGTGTACCTGGACAAAATACGATAATATGTAATTAAGAACACATTGATCTTGCTCTGCCTGTTTTGCAACCAGCTCAAAACTCCATGACCACAATAATATGGTGCCACATCCAAGTTAACAAACACTACTGGGAATTAGCATTCATTTATTTGGCATCTGTGTTATGCTAGGAAGGTCAGAGATCAGAGATATGTTTTTATAATATACTATGTAAACCTACCCTGTGCAATAAAACACGGAAAGACAGTTGGAAAGCTCTGCCTGTACACCAAAATTTACACCAAAATTTTACTTAAGTTTTCCTATGTAGAACAGCCAAAGTTACATTATTTACAAATATTGATCTCTTCTAACTGGTTATCATAAGTTAGTACAAATTATTTCCATGTACCATTTAGGTGTCACAATGAAAATTTGTTCCTTTGTTCTGTCCACATAAAACTGTATTTTCCTCCCAGTAAGCTTTGCAGGGAAGGAAGTACAAAACTAACATCTACCAATATGCCAGTGCACTATTAGAAACAGCTTTTTTTTTAATAGATTGTTACATAGGGCATAATTCTATCAGTATTTTGTCAGCAAGATGGCTGCTGCAAGCAGGAATCTCAGATATCCCAATTATAAAGTAAAGTTTTATTTTCAAATACATTTTATTCACACTGAGGAGCACTTTCAGAGTTTCAAACTGCTGGCTGAGCAAAACAGATACAAGTTTCTTTTAACTATTTATTTGTAAATCTCCTCTGAGTATTAAACATGCTCATAAAGGTATGTCCATAAAGAGAATGAGTACAAATTTTACCCTGGCATTTGATTTAAACTGTGTTGGAAAACTTACTTGACAGATATAGTCTGTCCCCCGAGCATTGAAACAGAGCAGATTGGCACAAAGATTTGAAGAGAAGACCTGATTTTATAGTGAAATATGAATATGAATAACACTCTTAATCTCTGCAGATTTTTCTACCTTTCAGTAATATGCCACTATGTAATGTCATTAGCAAAACAAAAGAATGACTACCATCCTTCCTTAAAAGGATACTATTAAGTTATTTTAGCTCAAAGTTTGACCTGTATTAGTATAAGCTCTTGGCAAATGTCCTCTGGGGGGAATAAAGGAAACCATTAATCTGTTACTTGTTTAAATTACTACTCTGGCTCAGCAGAAAGAGTAAAATTGAAGTTAAAACGTTCCAGGTGATATGATGGTTTTACAAAAAACAGAAGGAAAATATTCATAAAATAGAAAATTCTTATCTTAATTAGGAAACTGCAAGGTGTATATTGCTTTTTCATCCTCACCTCTGGTCTGCAATAATTCAGAGGAAAAATCAGTACAGACCAGTATCATTATCATCCCATTCAAACATGGTGATTGTTTGGAAAGTTTTTTTACAGCTGCTTTCCAGCTGTAGTGCATTCATGAATAACATTAGGTCAGTACCAAATTGAAGAATTTACATATATTTTAACACAAAGTTTCAATAAATATATACTTATCAGTTACTATAATTATTATATATTATTATATAATATATTATTGATATAACTATGAATTTAACAATTTTAATGATAAGTTTATTTCCTACAAATGACTTATTGGTAGGAAAGATATGAAAATTCTTCACAACAGGAGAAAAAAAAACATTCATATTTCCAGGTAGAAGTTAACATGACATGCTTCCTTAATGACAAATTAATAAGCTTAGTACATCTTAGACACTGCAGGTGTTTCTTTGCATGTTACTGCAGCGAGATGCATTTTTTCTGAGACTACTATAGCTTGTTTTGTTGATGCAAGGGAACTCTGTGAATACTGTAGAGAAAGAAAATCTGATTGCTCAGATCTGTTTCTGACACAGAAATGACATCTTCATCAGAATATGTCATAGTCTGTATGAATGCATGTGCATTTTTGCTTGACAAAAGCTATACAATTTATAGAATACAGTTGTATACTGTGTACTGTTATTATTGCTGGAACATGGTCCTCTTGTTACTGAATAAAACTCACACCTATAAGGAAAAAACTATTTTTAATAAATTAATGAAAAAAGCCCTCATGATTATATTTTCAAAGGACTGTCACTGAGAGTAATCCCAAAACTGTTTTGAAATAAATGAAGAGAGGAAAGAAAGGAAATGTACAAGCTCTTTTAAAAGAGGGAGAGAGGAAAAAAATCACCACATCTGTGCAGAAGGCTGTGATTTCATACTTGCCATGAATAGCAAAGAGCTCAACAGTTCAAAACCAGTATGAGCAGGGCTAAGCTTCACATCAACTGAGTTTAACTACCAAGGTCATAACTGCTTTTAGGAACATCATAGCTTGTAGGCTGAATCACATGTTGGCAGTACACATTTCTCTCTCTAATTGTACCGAGAGCCTTAGGAGACAGAGCTTTTAAAAGAGAGCGAGGAATCCTGACCAGTGCAGAACACTGGACATCTCTTGTAGATCTTAAGAAATGGTTTACTGTTGACACAATAATTTCAGGGTAGCAGTTTAACAGAGCAAAACAAACCCTTCCACAGCAGTTCAGTCAGAAATTGCTGTGCTAGTCTCTCCTGCTCCACTGAAATTATTTGTTCCAAACTGTCCAACCACAGCTAATCAGACACAGGTTATGGTCAGAAAAAAATATCTAAAATAATTTCCACTTACATTTTATTAGCAGTCTTGAGATGTTCAGAGATCAAGTACAGTCTTCTTGGAATAAATAGAAGAGGGTGGGGAACTTTTTTTCAGAAGAACACATCTGAAAGACCAAGTTCCTGCATTTGGGCTTTGGAAGGTTCAAAGCTATAAACAGCATTTTTGACATTTTTTTGTTGGTGCATAAATATGATATATTAGTTGTTCTAATGCCTACAATTTCAAGCTATTGCATTTGAAAGGGTCAGTGTTTGAAAAGTTGCTATTCGTAGCAGCCCTGTGTGCTCACTTATGATTACTATTTCTGCAATGTTGAGTATACCTTTTATCATAACAGCCTTTTGTAAATGCATTTTATTGCCAAATAACTTTTAACTATGTTTTCAGTGGATATATTTTCTATCAGCACAGAATTTTGTTTTCTTTTTGGTTGATCAATTACTCTTTTTTATTCTCTTACTAAAAGAAGTAGACCTTTCTTGTAAAATTTCCAAGACATTTGCTGGAATATGTTTCAGAGCAGATGTACATTCCCTGTTTCAGGGAATTATATTGAACACTTTAGTGACATTATTATTAGCAGTTGATAATTAGGTTCTTTCATATATTAAAAGTTCATTCCTGGTATTCAATCTTCCCCCCTTAGAAATATTTTAAGAATGTAAATATAGCTTTTTTTTCACTTAAAATCCCTCAAACTTCTTTGCTCTCATAATACTTTATTTTGAAATCTTCAAGCTAGAGAGTCTTCTCGTTTGTAGTTATTCTTTCAAATTCAATAAGATTATTTAAATTACTAATTACCAGAAAAATACAAAGTAAACAGAATATGACCAATTTCAATAATAATTTAATGATATGTTTAAATTGTATGACTTGTTTAAATTGTCCTTATTACAGTGATGTTCTGCTATTCATGGTATCATTGAGGCAGAAACAGGTCAGAGTTTTTGGCTACTAGTATGTTCCTATAAAAGACCTTGCAAAAGCATATATCTTCTAGAGAACCTAGTAAAAAATGAGATTTGTATGTATTTCTAGAAAATATCTATCAGTTTGAAAGACATAGAAGGAATTAGTTGTGTGATGATGAGTAATAAATTATTTCTCCACAAAATCAGACGTCCTTTTCTACTGGGGGAGAGGGGACAGAGATCACTAGACCAGGTGACTTCATAGTAAAGATAAAATGTATGTTGGGAAAACAGGGTAACTGAGCAGGTCAACAAATGTATCTTCATCTGGAAAGATAGGTCTGCTATGGCAACTACTGAGTCTACCCAATCACACAATCTGATGGCTGAGATTGGAAAGGAGCTCTAGAATCATCTGGTCCAACTCCTGCTCATGAAGGGACATCTAGAGCCAGTTTCCCAGGACCATGTCTGCAGTGTTTTTCGATATCTCCAAGGATGAAGATTCCACAACACCTCTAGGCAACCTGTGCTAGCACTCAGTCACCCTCAAAGCAAAAAAGTGTTTCCTGGTGCTCAGACAGAACGTCCTGAAGATTTTTTTTTCCACCCACTTTGCACTGTCTCTTCAGATATTTAGTCATTAATCAGTTCCCTCCCTGACCATCCCCATTTCTCCCCCCCGTCCCCAATCAGCTTCATTGTACTCTCCCCAGTATGTCCAAGAGTCCAGAACTAGACAGTCTTCCAGGTGTGGCATCACTTCTGTTGAGCTGAAGGAGGGATTCACCTCCCTGGACCTGCTAGCAATGCTTCTCATAACGCAGCCCACGATACCATCAGACTTTGCCACCAGAACACTCTGCTGGCTCAGGTTCAGCTTGGACTGCAGCTTGTTTTCTGCTAAGCTGTTTCCCAGCAGTGTGGCCCTCAGCATACACTGGTGCCAGGGATTGTTCCTTCCCGTGTGGCAGGGCTTTGCACTTCTCATTGTTGACCTTTGTGAAGTTCCTTCCAGTCTGTTTCTCCAGCCCATGGAGGTCCCTCTGGATGGCAGCATCACACTCTGGTATAATCAGCCACTACTGCCAGGTTCATGTCATCTGCAAACATGCTGAGAGTACACTCTGTCCCAGAGTTTATTAGGACATATCTAGAAAAAGAATGGCAGAGTGGGGGAGAAGAGGTCTGAATCTAACCTACCCTTTTAAATTCTAATGATAAAGAGACTCAGCAAGTGCAAAATAGCACAGAAGAAGGAAAATCCAGCTATCAGCAGAAAGCCAGCTGAACTGTTGGTGGTAAAGCATCCCTTAATCAAATAAGTTATTTCAAAAAATTAAGCAGACCAGAACAGAAGCTTAAAAGCTAACACTGACAAAGTACCAATCAACGTTATCAGCAAACATTAAATTGCTTTCCAAAACAAAATCCACTTACAAGTTCACAGGAAAGGGCTACCTCACCATAACATAGCGAGACAGATATATCCATCAGCAAAAATGCTGAACCCCAGGACAGTGATTTCAAGAGAAAGACATTTTTTTTTGATAAAACTCTTGTCATCACTTTTGTGCTAAAGACTGTATTCAAAGTCAAACCATTCAGTACCAACAATGGCATTTTTTAATAATGTAAGGGCAGTCTTAAGGAAAATAACTTTCCCCAATATATGAGATGCACAGATGCAGAAAATGACTTGTTTGCCGTTTAAATTTCGGTGTGCTGTTCATTTAATGATGATTTTGATATTGTTTTTCTTAGGTAGAGCATCCACAACTGGTTGCTCAGAAATACAGGGAAAAGTACAGAATTGAGTAGTTTAAGTCTCAGTCTGAAGCAGACTCAATTATGCTTATGACATTCCTGATACCTCCAAACTGGTTTCCCTAGACAAATCCTAATTGGATGTGAAGATTGCTAAACACAGGATTTGATGCAATAAACTTTATATCAAATTATAAACTTTTAATTATTTTATTATTATTTACATCTGTTTACTTTTGTGGGTTTTTTTGCTTCTGATTTTCTTTCAGCTAGAACAGCACTGAAACTGGGAAAAGACTAGTTATATTTTCCTCAAATATTGAAAGCTGAGGAAAATTAGTCATCTGGGAAAGAGGAAAAGAAAAACTTCCTTTTGATTGCTATCTCAGCAAGTTGGAAGCTACTAAGGAGCTAGTAATGTGGTGACATAGCAGAGCTAACAGGGTGCCTCATCAAGCAACAGCTAGTTCAACAGTGACAGAATAAACTGTAGTGAGAAATAAAAAACATCTACAAGGATCATATAAATCCTCCTTCCTTGTTTCATCACAGTGGCTTCATCTGCAGTTGGGGAGCTTTATTCCTATTTTAGGATTATTTTTTCTTTCAAGTAATTTAAAATTCTGATTATGATCCTTAAAGCATTAAATCAGCTATGAAAGAAACACCTGCAATGAGAAGTTTAGATTTTTGGTAAGGGTTTCCTTGCTTTTGTGGGGTTTTTTTTAGGTTGTTTTGTTTTTGGGGTTTTTTTGTGTGTGTTTTTCTGGCTGATTGATTGGGTTATGGTTTTGTTTTGTTTTTTTTTTTTTCCTGTTATCCTTTACAATAGTCTGAGTAACAAAGATTAAAATGGGATTTTGCAATGAAGAAATAAATTTTATTCCTATGTTATATATTTTACTTTTATTCTGAGTAGCTTAGCTAAAGGGATCCATTGATCTGATGCAAATCACAGCTAGGAGTGAGATTATGGCTTAATTTAAGTTACCTGGGTTTTGTGTACATAAAACATTCAAGAGATCATACAGAATGAACATGGCATGAAGTCATAAACACAAATTGTGAAAAGGGAGGCAGTGTTCATTAACTTTATTTGATTTTTTTCAGAATATTATTTTCATGATCCTTCTGTAAAATGTAAAAAAAATATTTAGAGTAAACAGATAAGGTAGAAGCCCAATTAATAATATATATATATAATTAATAATATACAAATATATATAAAGTAAATCTGAAATCATGGAGAATAAATTCAGTACAAAACAGATTTTTGAAGCATATTGTATGTTATAAATGAACTTTACATAAGCTATACTAGGGACTGCTATTCAGAGAGGATTGTAGACCCCAAAATCACCCTGTCAGAAAAAATAGCAAGAAAATGAGAAAAGCTGACCTTGTAACAGGAAAATATACTACTTCCATTTAACCCAACTCATAAAGTAGATTGAGGCAGTTTGAAGACATGTAGAAGGGAATGCAAAGCAAAGGTCAGCATTTTGTGGCAAATGTAATAAAGACTGGGACTGGATGGAAGAAATTCGTTGCACACAACACTTAAAAGCCTATAAAAAGTGACTGATGGGTGTACTGGAGGAAGGAGGGGCATGACAAAAAGAAGGTCTTGACCTGATAACACCAAGGAACAGCACAAAGATCTGAGAAACAAGAACTTTGACCTTATCAGATCTTATTTAACTATTTTTGCTTATTTTCATCTGTAGAGTAAATTTGACATATTGTAAGAGGCAACATCCTTTACATGACTGAGTAATCATTTTTTTTGTGCCTACAAGTGTCAGAATTCATTGGAATAAATATTTACCCTCACTGCACACACTCCCTTGACTTATTCTTTTGGGACTCAGCTGGTAGATGGAAACAGGATGTATTCCTTTTATCAGCCAGCCTGACTGGGAAGTGACAGCAGCCTTCAGCTGGTGTACAACATCAGAAGTGGAAATCGAGCACATGCACACACATACAATGGAGACTATGCAGATAAGGAGAAAAGGAGATTACATTTTACTGATTTGATGCTTAATTACTCTCTAAAGTATTTGACTACTAAAAAGGCAATTGTAACTGATGCTTCATGAAACAGAGTGGAGTTCAGTCTGTTCAAATTGTATATAGTCTTGACCAAATTGTAATTATGTATCTTTGAAGACAATCCAGCATACAGAAAAAATATATTACTTCCCTTTTCCTCAACACCCTCCCCTCCCCTCCCCTTTATTTATTTATTTTTTTTTCTTTTTCTTTATTATTTTTAAGTAATGGAAAACTGTTGTGGGTCATTCAAATGCCTTACATAACACATCTCTTAAGACTACAGAAAATCTGTGGATGTGGTGAGTGCTTCTGTTTACTTTCCTCACCTCTTTGCTGATAATATCATTGCAATAAAGTCAAATTATTTCAGAGCTATGCAGAAAAAAAGAACTATCTGCACACTCTAAACTCTACTTACAGGCAAAGTTGATCTGTATTTTCTACATATCTGAAGGCTTCCCTGTTAATATAATAAATGATCAGAGCAGGAGGATCATACATGCCAGCATGGATTTGTAGCATTGCTTCTGAGATACAAAAGATTTTTTTGTTAGAATATCACTATCATATCCCTTTGACATAGATAAAAATATAACCTAAATGCCAAATTGCTGGCCCAGAACTAGGAAGAAGAAATAATCACCAAAGTTGAGACCTCCTGACAAGATGCAGAGAGGTACTTCATCAGAGAAGACCATAATTGCTATCTAAACTGCAGCTCAGCTCTCATAGATAAGCATAGAGCATATTCCAACTTCTCTAGAAGCTAGTAATTTTGGCATTGGAGGTACAACATTTATGAATTCACTTCATCTTGAACTAAATGAAACATAAGAGGGTTCCCAGTGTTCTGCCTTCCTTAATGACTGCTTTAGCTGTCAAGCTATAATGTGAAGATGAAAACAGATTTATTTTTAATTTTAATCTCCCACAGCTCACTTTAACAGGGACCTAGATTTGTGTCAGAATATGTAGCTATCTATCTCAATACTCCACTTTTGTCCATGTAAGGAGAAACACTGACAACTGTTCCAACAGTTCCCAAGTTCACTAAGGTAATATCTTCTGAACTTAGTAATTCATTAATAGCCAGTCCTGCAAACCACATCTAAAAACAGAAAATTCAGTACTAAAGGAGGATGTGCAAACAGTCTCACAGTTCAAAACAAGTTATATAAGACAATAAACCTTTTTTTTCAGTTTTTCTATTAGAATAATAAGGAAAAAAAATCCACTTAGTTTGCAGCAAAGAGGACATGTACAGTACTTGTTTAGAACAGCCGCGAAACTAAGCTAGCAACAGGAATTAGTGCTGCTTAAGGAATAACTCAGGAATGAGGAACAGCAGTTTGTGCTGCGGTAAGCAAACTGATCTTCCAACAACAGCACTAATAACTAACCTCAAAATCCCAACAGGAAGAACAAAATCTATTAGTCTGGACACAATTCACATTCCTCTCATTTGGCTCAAAAATACTCCATCTTCTGCTTCAGTTGCAGTAGCAGACAGCACCCAACCCCTTATCTTGATGATAAAAACATTCAGATTTGCCTGATTAGGTGCGAGGCCCTGAATCAGCTCTGCTGAACACATTAACTAAAAAAAACATACCAGAGATCTACTTACAGATGAAAGAAAACTTACAGCTTCAGAAGAAAGAAAATTTTATTTTAATTCCTTATTTAAGATCAGAACTGTAGACACTCCTATTTCCAGGCCAGAAAAGAGAATTATATCTGTTCCTAATTCAATGCACAAGATGGAACAAAAGACACAATGAGAACATTAGCAACTGCTAAACTTTCTCCCACCCCAAATCCTGCCCAGCTGTAGTGAATTTAAGGAGTCGCAGGTACAGTCAGCAGGAGAGGCTATAGGCTGTGCTGCTCTCCTAGAATGGCCTGAGCAGAAACCTTAGATTCACTCCAGGCAAGAGTGTTAAAGTGGTGGGAACAGAAATGAGGACTGATAAAAGGAGGTGTGAAATTTGTAGGCATAGTGCACATATGTAGATGTTTAAAGCTATGGTTAGTTTTTAGGTTTTATCATCTTGCAGGTACCAACTATTTCTCTCTTTACTTTGTTTTTGGTTGAGGTTTTTGGGGGAGGGTGTTTTTTGTTTTGACAGCTTGGTTGCTAGATGGAGGGGAAGAGAATAATGTCTGGGAGATATGGTACTACAAAAGGATTTTGATTTTTTTTTTAATATAAAGTAAT
>VZTN01034389.1:22934-37303 GCA_013400515.1 Erpornis zantholeuca | reverse complement strand
GGATAATAGGTTGGTAACAACATTGGCTGCAGTGAGCATAAGGAGAGATCAGGGGTAAAAACAAGGTCATAATCCTGCACTTCAAAAGTTTTTCCCAGTTCAGAGATTAGTTTGCAAGTATTAGGGAGCAACAATTAGGCTGCCCAACAAGGGAAGGTGAGTCAGAAGCACTGTGTGATAAAAAGGCAGATACAAGTGAGCACACCAAGGAGGACCTAGGGTGGGCAAATCAGGGTCAGGATCAGAGCCAGGGACAGCAGTTAAACAGAGTTCAGTGGTCACTCAGCTAGGCTGTAGTTCTGCATGATCAATTTAAGACTGATTTGAACCATTTTGGATGGACATACTCTGTTTTGAGTTTGAACAGAGGAAAACCCTTCTCTTAGAAGAAAGTTTTATAATATCTGAACATGAATTTTGTGACACCCTATCAGTTAGAAATTACAAAAGGCATAAAACAATCTAGTAGCATGAGGGTGAAATTTTATCTCAAAATTAATGGGGAGAGAGATAAGACAACATTTTCTTGTACTTATTTTCAGATTATTTTGTGATGACAGTGTGTCGTGAGCAAGAGTTTCAGTTTAATGCAGGGAATGAGTACTTTATATTCTGGAGCCATAAGCCCTGTCAGTTTGGATGAAGGGTACAGGTTTGTCTCCCCCAGCCACTGGTGACCATTCATTCTGTCTTTACCCTCAAGTCTGGATCTTGCTCGTAGCAGTGAGTGCTTCAAACTCCTTGTTTACTGACAGGGTGCTGAAGGATGCTGAAATAATTGAAATGAACTTTGCTTTTTGGATCAACTGCTAAGGAGGCCAGATGACATAAAAGTGACACTTTGGAGGCAGAGAAACTGTCTCTGAATACATATTAGAAACCAGTATTGCTTATATAAGTGTAACTATATTGAAGATTTTGAACTATATTTTTTCATATGACATTAAAAAAATAGCAACATTACTACAAAATCAGACATCTTTTGTATGTATATTTGGGTTTTTGTTTGTTTGACCAGCTCTGCAAGTGTTATTGTACCCCAAAATTGTGACATTCTATAGTATTCATCATGCACTAAATGTTCTCCTGGGAGAAAAGAAAACAAGCAAACAAAATTGTATTTTACATTTTAAGATGGGTTTGCTACTGTCTGTTTCTAGTTTAGAGTTATATCAAGATCTGATATTAAACTGTTCAGTATTTCTTAAAGTAAAGAAATAAAGCTGGGGGGTTTTGTTTTGTTTGTCAGGGAAAAGTAAAAGCTGACATGTAGAATGAGAGAGTTATTCCAAATAGCAGATACTCCTGCTGTATTATTATTTCCAATTAAAAAAAAGAGATATTTCCCTTGTACAAACAAACAAACAAAAAAAGAAAAATACAAAGTCAATATTACAGACTAACCTGATACTCTTTTTTAGTGTAGTTACTTTTGATTTAAGGGAAGCAAAAATTCAATGTATCTTGCACAGTCTACTTTTACTTTGAAGGGACAACAGGCTTCTGCTCTGGATATTGGGTTGACAAAAATGTTACGATAAATAAAATAGAAGGAAGTTTTACAAAGAACATTCTGAAATTAAATGAGATGAGAAGCCCAAATTCAGCTTAGTGTCTAAAGTATTTAAACTCCCATGATCAGCTTTGTTCTTAGGCAAGTACAGGATCAAGGCAAGGGAGAAACCTGACCCCTAAATGCTTCCCATAGTGCTTTATTTTTTTTTTTCTTTCTTTCTTTATTTTTTTTATTTATTTTTTTTCTTTTCAACAGAAGTACATGTGGAGATATTAAAAAAATCAAACTCTGAGGACTAAGTGTTCACATATACCAAACAGTTCCAATTGCAACATCACAAAGGACAGTTTGTGGGCTTATAGGCCCAAAAATAGGATATCTATCTTTGACTGACATGAACTGTGTCACTGAAAAAAAGATATTTAAGGTAATTACTCTAACTACTGCTTCGAGAGAATTGAAAAAAGATATTTCAACTTCCTCTTGTTCTTAATTGCACTTAGTCCAAAGTTAAAAACAGAAATATCTGAATTAAACAAAAAAGATTACCTCTTATTAAACCTTTGCAGAACACATCACGTAACAATGTAATACCACACTGTATATCATACTCTGTTCAGCAAAGTTTTCCAGATGAGTTAATAACTGACACACAAAAAAACCAGACAGTCACGATTAATGAATAGCTCATTCCATACACTGCTCATTCCATACACATATAGGCTTTTGCAAAGGATAGAAAATAGCTGTGTAATAAGATTTAGACTCTTGTAGCTGGGTAGAAGCTTTGCCAGTATATTAAAGAAATTTCAAAATGCTATTTTCAGATAAGCTCTTTACCTATATCTAAACAATAAAGGCAATAATCTCATGGCTAATAAATATCCTGTTTTGCATTATATATACTTAAAGCCAAATTAGTGTAGCCAGACATTTTACTCCAGGAAATTTAAATGAATCACACGGTATGATAAAACTCCTAAAATAACTGTGTCTCAAAAGGCAGAAGAGTTTTTAAAAGGAATTTCATGATGTCCTGTCAAGGTAAGTATATGTATTCCTAAATACACGTCAATGTCATACATCAAAGCCAGACTTAAGGAAAGTTCATAATAGAGAAACAAATAAATTCTATGTTGAGTAAAACTCTCCAGGGGTGACCAAATTATTCAATAATTACATGTCTCTAATTTCATGGATAGTTTACATCCAGCTTTTTTTATTGCCTGGATTATGTGGAAGTACTGAGTTTCTTTACAGAAATCAAATTCTATATTGCTCATAAATCCTCATTGATTAGTGACAACTGATTCCTATTATTCGTGTCTCAAACTAGTAATTTTCTTCCAATGTATGTTTGACAAGACTTCTACATCTGCCCTGGGAGGTAAAAGTTTTGAAGATTTGTATCCTCTGAGTGTGTTTTAGCACAAGAGTTGAGAATTTTCAGTGCAAATAGCAAATGGTATTGGTCTTAATAAGATGTCTGCACACATTATAAAATTGCAGGCGAAATTATCAGCAGAATTTAATTGTATAATTCTCAGTACCTTACAGACCATACTTTTGCCAAAATGGTCAGTACTGAGGTTGCTCTATAGAACTATAGACTTGAAAAGAATATTTAAAAATATCACACACATTTGCATTAGCCATTGACACTGAAAATACAGTATACATTCATGCTCCCATGTGGACTTTATACATGCAGAATTAAAATGGAAAGGAAGTGGAGGTGTTTCCAGCTTAATGGCTCATTTTGTGGACAAGCGTTAATTTTCTAGAATAATAGTATTACAAACAAATAAATCATCAGGGACGAGAGCTCCCTGGCATTATAATTTAACTGTGCTCCAAAGAGCATTATCACCAACTTGTCTGAGGCCAAGTGTCTGTGCTTACTAGGTAGGCTCCGTAAGATGACGTAAGTCACACTGATTTTGGGACATACATCAGTTTTGATGAGGCTAGTAGTTACTGATTTGGCTATATCAATGTTAATCACACATATTTATATGAAATTTATACATTTTAATCAAGCTATTTTATCTACAATAGAAAGAAAAAAGCATGTATATAAAATTGTATACAGTCGAAAGCCATAGATTTAGATAGTCCAAACTAACTACTTGATAAGGTAAAATTTAACAGTATCAGATCTGTCAGCAGTACAAATACAATTTCTCTTATGCAAAATTTAACTTTGAGGAACTAATATAAATATAACAAGATAAGCATATGTAATCAGAAAGCATTTTGAAGATATGGATATTAATTTCCACCTCTAAGAAAATCAGTGAACAGTTAATAGCCAGAGTGTTACTCATTGCATCACTTCAGATGATCCCTCTCCCTTGAGTTGTTTTGTAGATTTGCATTGGGGTTTGTTTGGTTGCTTGGTTGGTTTTTTTTCTGTATTCAGAAAATTGGAAATTAATAGGCAATGTCTTATGAAAAATGAAAGATCAAAAATTACTGTAGCCATGGTCACGGCATTACAACTCAGCGTTAGATTAGTGACTTATAAGAAAAACCACATGCACACACTCTGTATCTTCTCATTTGTGCTTTCACAAATTAGGAAATCAATTCTTTTGTTCAAGTTTAGATATTTATATTACTGAGCACCTCTGAGTCTAAAGTGGAAAGAATTCACTTCCTCATTATTCATAATAACTATTTTTGGATGGCAAAGTATTTTAGGAGTTTTTCTAAGTTATAGGGAGAATGATTGCCTAACAGAGGCTGATATTTGACATACAGGCTTCTACAAACTTTCTTGTTATTTTAGATTCAGATAGTGTAAGAGCCACAACAGGTTTTCCAGCCTTTGCATATTTTCATTACATACAGCACAGTGCAATATATCATAACAAAATGCTTCTCAGATGCCCTTCATTCATTTAGCTTATGTCTGAGTTAGCTTGCAAACCATATTTCTGAGAAACAAAATTAAGGATATTTATTTTAAAAATCTCTATATCATGGTGTTAAAAAAAAAAACAACAGACATAACTGGATGGATACATTTTATTCTGTGTCATATATATTGCTGTTTCTTANAGAAGAGAAGAGAAGAGAAGAGAAGAGAAGAGAAGAGAAGAGAAGAGAAGAGAAGAGAAGAGAAGAGAAGAGAAGAGAAGAGAAGAGAGAAAATAAATAAGAAAAGGAGATAATTACAGCAGGGAAAAAAAAAACAACTGAGTATGGACGAAAGTACAAACAGTCTTCCTAGGTACCTTGTCCTATTGAAATTGCAGCTTGAATCAATAGTCTATTTACTCAGCCCAACATTGTTTCAGCTTCTTCTATTTTTATATCAGTATCAGTGTGTGCCATAGTTCGCTTCTTCTTGGCACAAAATTTTATTATTTTATTATAAGCAAAAGCAGAAATTGTCCAGGATGCTATTAAAACTTGAATCACCATTTCTGTGATATTCTCTTTCTAATAAGACAGCAGTGGCTCTAGACAGTGCATTAGTGTAATTGTTTGGGGTATTACATATCTTTTTCTAAGTTCTATTTCAGTGACTGTTTATATCAGTCTGGCATTTGATACAGAGGGCCAGCAGTGACATTTCAAGCAGAAGAGCTTGAATATCATATTCTTGGAGTTCAGAATTTTACTTTCCATCCAGGAGTTTCAAACACTGACATTTTTCTCCTAGACTTCAATTGCTTTTTGAAGAGACAATATAAAATATATTTTCCTCTACATACCACTGAACGCTGAAGTGCTAAAACCACCCTGTTTCAAGAAATATGGATCTCATTCTATTGTAACTAGATTGCCAAGACAGACAAAATAATATGAGTCTTCAATTGAAAAAGAAATATAAACTCAGCATTAAATGATAAATCTGTTAATGCTCTATCTCTATCCTATGCAGTTTATACTGATGGTAAAGATCCAGGTAGTATTTGGTGCTGCCTTACTAAATCTCTAATGGCTTTTCTAAATTGATTAATTCAGTAGCACAGATGAAATATTAAAAAAACTCAGCAAAAACAGTTGTAGAGGAATTCTAATCATTTCCCTGAGTTCAGTATGGCTCATACAGTATTTACCACTGCTCAGAGACACTACATTCTCTATATTCAAACTCTTAAGGGAATGGAAAAGTAGAGATAGGTAAATGTGGAACACTTCTTCCCAGTGGGATGAAGTGTTCATCCCATAAGGGAATTGCCAAAGATTCCAAAGAAAATATTTTATTTTCAGTAAACATGATACAATTATTTGATGAGACAGCTGAGCCAGGAAGCGTATTATGGTTCCTAGAAGTCTAGGTATTGCCTGTTCTGTGCCATGCCTACCTTTTTGACCATGTGTCTGGGGATATCTTCAAAGTAAAATTCATTGTTACTGTAACAAAAAGCATATCAAAATGACCAGCAAATATTGCTCAACTCAATGCTTAGTAGAGAATACATCTGAAGGTATAATTCGATGATTGTCCTGCCACAGTAGTATTCCCAGTCTGCTTTGAAGATGCTTTCCAAGTAGAGAATAACCTGTCTTGTTTGCTTTCGTGGGACATCCAGGCTATTGTAGTTGACAGCTTAGAGACAGCAAGGGACCTAGACAATTTGAAGTAGGTTTGGTGATGTGTTCACATCCCCTGTTCTGTGATTGTCACTATCCTTAGAGAGGGAGTGTCGCTATCCTTGGAGAGGGAGTGTCTCTTCTCAGTCTTTATTGGTGTGAGTCACAGAGTAATGGAGTCTAAAACCACGTAATAAACCAAGCTTTACTGAGGCAGTAAGAAAGATGAGCAATAACACTCCCATACAGTAACAGAATCATAGAATTGTAGAATGGTTTGTGTTGAAAGGGGACCTTGAAAGTTCATCTACTTCCAACCTCCCGGCCATGGACAGAGGCACCTTCAATTAGATCAGGTTGGTGAGAGCCCCGTCCAGCCTGGCTTTGAACACCTCCAGGGATGGGGCATCCACAACTTCCTAGGGCAACATCTTCCAAAAGCTTGCTACCCTCATAGCAAAGATTTTTTCTAATATCTTATCTAAATATAGTCACTCTTAATTTGAACCCACCCATTTCCTCTTTTCCTGTCACTATATGTTATTGTAAATAGTCTTGCCACATCATTTCTGTAAGTTCCCTTCAGGTACTCAATGGCTGCAACTAGATTACCCCAAAGCCTTCTCTTACCCAGACAGAACAGTCCCAGTTCTCTCAGCCTTTCCTCTCAGGAGAGCTGCTTCAGCCCTCTGATCATTTTTATGGCCCTCCTGCGGACTCCCTCCAACAGCTCCATGTCCTTCCTGTGCTGGGACCCCAGAGCTGGGTGCAGCACTGCAGGTGGGGTCTCACCAGAGCAGAGCAGAGGGGCAGAATCCCCTCCCTGGCCCTGCTGCCCATGCTGCTTTGGATGCAGCCCAGGACACCTTTGGCTCTCTGGGCTGGGAGTGCACATGGCTGGGTCATGCCCAGCCTCTCATCCATTCAGTGAGTCATGCAGTGATTCACCTGACCGTGGTTAGAAAATACAGGATGGTAGGTGATGTCATGGCTCTACCGAAATGGGCAGACATTTAATGTGCAGGTCATCCAACAGTAAAAGCCAGTAACACAAATGCTTTTTGGATATGGTTAAGAGTTTTGCTCTGCCTTGTGTCCACCAAAGAGTAGTGCTGTGTGAGAAAATCAGACCTTACACGGCAGTAGCGTGCCCTACATATCACCTGAGATGATGTGGGCACTATCCTGCCTACATGATAATGATGGTCAAGGGGCAGGGTGTCAGTTTCTTTGGCCCTCCTGGAAATTTCTGTGCCTCTGCTCCTGCAATTATTTGCTAGCTTTCCTTACTCTAATGAGTTGAGTTGGTAAGTTTCAGCTGTTTAAACCCCTGACGATAAGCTGGCTTGTTTGGATTGCACCAGGTTCAATCAGTTGCCTGTCTGCTTTTCGAGAGTGCCATAAAGAAGAGCTATCATATATAATTAGGAGAGAGAAAATACAGGCTAGGCTGACTCTTTAGCACTATACCTCTGCAGCAAAGTAGAGTGTATAAACACCTGTTAAGGACTTTAGACAGATTATGGGAATTTTCAAAGTATTCAGTACTGATCTATTTTTTGTGTTTTAAAGCTTCATCTTACGATCACAGAATTAGAGCTGGACTTTCAGAACTAGTTTAGATCTGATTTTTTCTGATAAGCCTTTCCTCCAATATTTAACATATTAACAGTGAGAAATGTCATTTGAGAGAATGAAATAGTTAGTTTACCTAAAGCTGCAGTCTTTGTGGACATACGGCATTAATCAAACTTCTTTTGCTAGCAGTCATCAAGAAAATGCAGTTGGCATACCAAGAAATGTTAAATTACCCGAATAATTTGAATAGAATAAATTTAAATGAAAGCAAACAAAGAAGACTTACAATTATTAGTAATATCAAGTTACTTAAAAGGGCGAAAGGGCATTTATGGATTGAAATAACTACAGAGCTGCCTAGTGGACCAGTTCTGAATTGAGAAGTTGATGCAATTTCAAAACGTGTTTTCAAAACTTTCACAAAAAATAAACCAGTTTGGCTCTTTTTAAGCCCAAATATTATTTTAATAAAATGTGATAATATCAACCAGTTAACACAATAAGTCAGCTTTGGGGGTTGAAGACCATTTTTCTGGGGATATCATATCACCTAATTATAAGCTTTACTACAAGTGTGTATAGTTGTCTTTCCCAAGACTTTCTGAGTTTTACTAATCTGTCCAGGGAACCATTTTTTTCTAAGACCTTTTGGTGAGCTGATGGGCCAGTAAGTAACTAAGTTGCTCACTCATTTTTCCTGCTTCCAGTGGGATGAAAGAGAGAAGAGGAAGAACAAAAGCACGGAAACTTATGAATCAAGATACAGATTGTTAAATAAGTGAAGGAAAGGTATTTCATCCTCCTTTGGATCTTCCTGAGATCAGAAAACTACAGAAAAATAGATTATTGTGAAGGAAAAAAAGTGGGGAAATGATGCTAAAAAATCAAACCAAAAAACCCCAAACTAAACTACTTAAAAAATTTGGCAAACCATCAGAAAGGGTAGTCTCATCAGCATTGTGCACTGCCAGGAATTACCATGCTACGCCCAGCTGGTGATGAAAGGGAAATAAAACTGGTAGAGGTTATAAAGATATTTTTCCCAGTACTTTTCCTGTGCTCTGCATAATAAGCACTGAGGATTAGGAAATAGAAGCATTACATTTCTCCATTCTACAGCTGCATAGCATAAATTGTATTTTTTTTTATGTGATGGAGCTGAAAATGAGAATTCAAAAGTGAATTCTGGCAGTGACTTCAGTGAATTCAGGATATCAACACAAGACTGTATTGAGCCCCTGTCCTGAACTTTGTTTCACTTCAAAGAGGTGAAACAGAGCTGCTAAAAGAGAGGGTCTTGGTGCATAATACTGCTAACAAAAGTATCAAAAGTACTGCTTTATGATAGGAGTTACCATATCACAAGTTAAAAATAACTTGGTTTCACAAATTATTTTAAATATATTATATGCATATATTTGTGTGTGTAGATAGAAACACGCCAGATATAAAAATAAAACTATGACCTTTGAAATTTTTTTCTCACAGTTATATTAATTCCCCAGATATTCACCTCTTTTTTTTTTTGTCCTGAAATTTGATATTTTGAAATACCTGAGGAATTTTTTTGTATTAGTTTTTCATATTTTTATTTAAAAACTTTATAGATTATGCAATAGCACAAGAGAATGGCCAAAACAGTATATTTTTAGTATAAAATATCCTACACAACTATTTCTCTGTGCAGTAATAGCACTTTAACAGAGCTATGCAAACTTTAAATCCCAAAAACATAAACAGTAAAATGTCACTATAAACCTCAATTTTAAGGAAAAGAAATGGTAATTTTAGGGAAAAATGTTTAAATTGATGACATGTGATGTAACTATGAAAGAGTTTATTGCTCAGAAAAAGTTACTTTATAAAACTAACATAACTTGAAAGCTTGTATGCATTCTGTAAGGAAGACAGCATGGTACCTTATAGGGAATTGTCAAGCTCTGAGAAATTATTTTATTTTGTAGTTATAAAAGCTCTACTTCACTGCAATCTGTGAGGTTATTTTTTAAATGTATATTTATTTCAAAGTTCAAGCTGAACTGTTGGTCCTTGTACATCTCAGCTGACCACAGAGAATGTGATTGATTCCTAATAACAAAAGAACTGTAATATTACTTGTCCAGATGGTATTTATGGGCCATAAAATGAAGTCAAAGAAAAAGCTAAGGAAACTTAAATCACCAAGGGGGGAAATGTTGCAATATCTATGTTCGGTAAGAAAACTTTACTGCAGTCAGGAGAGATGCAGGGACATAGAACATCAGATTTCATAAGTATCACTGCTTTTGAAGCAAGACCATAATTGTTTTTAGGAAGATGCATATGGTTTTAGAACTAAGTCAGAGTTTTGTACATATCTAGTTTAATAATATTAAACTAAACTCCAAATTCTTTCCCTGAACTGCTACTATTTGTTAAATTACATTAATAAAAATCTAAGTTAAAACCTTGTTTTGATAGGTTTCCGAAAGCAATGAAATGTTAAACCTTCTGTGTGCTGAGTGTGAGGGTGTTAAAGCATGTGTCAAACACCTAGAAGTAATATAATCTAATTCACAGCTTAGCCAGTTTTAAATTATCAGGGAACTGAATTATTTGTAGGAATTTGTCTTTGGTTATTGCTGGTGTACAATGTAGAGCTGAAATATCAGAGCAGAAGTTGGCTGTAAGTGCTCGTGTAGTACTTCTTTTTGTCTTATTGTCTACTAGTTTGCAAGGTAGGGGTGGCAGAGTGATTGCTACAATAACTAAACAAAAACAGACCCAAAAATAAACCACCTTTCTTTTTAAATTAAGAATGGTAAAATCCATGAAAGCTAAGCAGATCAGTATCTGAAATCAAAATCTTGAAAGCACTTGAGGATTTGCTCTAAGATAAGCATATCACATTCAAAGGTATGGCAAACACGATTTTCAGTATTTCATCATTATTTCCTGAATTCAGAATAAATATTGAGAAAAATTTATTTTAAAAAGTAATTTGTGACAAAATAATAATATATGGAATTCACATATACCTAGATGTGTGCACATGTCTGTATATGTGACTGTATATGATTATTTATATATATATACAACATTTTTTAAAATACCTGTTGTAAGGGAGTATCATGGTTTAGATCAGGATGAACAAAATAGATTAATTATTGCTCAATAATTGTGTCAGTGAGTTCTGAAATGTAATATTGTCTCTGCATAAGAATGTTTAATAACGCACAGTACTAAAATGTCACAGAAAACGTCTGTCTCCTTTTTCTTGCTCATAGTTTCAGCCTTCAGAGCCAGGAGCTGAGCATGGTGACTGGCTATGTAACCTTGATCCCAGACATCCCTGGAGGTCTTCCATAGTCAGGTGCCCCCAAAGGTGTAGGCCTGCTGCTCCACGCTGGAATGGTGGAGGATGTATAAGCTTTATGAGGTGGGGACCATCTCCCAGACTGCTTGATCTTCGCTTGTCAGCAGACGGTTTCGAGATGTTGCTTGCTGATGGATGTCAATGTGCAAACATTTTCACAGAAATTTGGTGCTGATGCACCTGCCTTACATACATGGGTGGTATTTTTTTTTCAAAATACCTTCCTAAGAGTGCTTTACCCAGTGGAAACTTTGTCCCTAACAACTACTTAGCAACACACCTTAGGCCTCCTATATCAGCCTGATTACCCAAATGATGTCAGCTCAGCAGTCAAAGGCAGGAAAAAAGTCAAATGAGGTGAATTCCATCCTGGCATTCTTCACCTGTTTTTCTTAGAAGCTCTTCTTGAAAGAAGGTTTCTTTCATTCTGTACAGACTCCCTTTGAAAAATGGTTTCCTTGAGAGTACGTTGTGTACTCTCTATCACTCTGTAAGCTGGTGAGATCATTGCTTTGCAGACTTTGTCAAACTGACTGCAGCTCCCTGTAAAAGGTCAGTGTTGCCATGTCCAGAGTAAATGAGATATTTCTTCTCCTTGTAATACCTCCTATTCTTTTTATAACACTGCACTGTAAGGCTGCTGTCATCCATATCAAAACTTTGAAAGTCAAGGTTTCAGACCACAGCTGTAAGTTTTTTTATGATCTGCAAGATCCTTTTAGATTTTGTACTCTTGTCCTACTTTTCATGTTTTAGTCAATTAACTAAAATGTTTTTTAGTCAAAAAACATTTACCACAATGCTTTTTTCACACTCCTAGAAACAAATTTGGGGGGACCATTAGTTTTCACTTGTAGGGATAAACAAGTTTTCTTTTTTTAAGCAAAAAATTCTGTTTAAACACAGTATTTTAGTCAAGTTAAATACTTTATATTTTATTCAGCTCTTCAAAGGCACACCTGACTTTAAGTGTGTGACTGTACCAAAGGTGCAAATAGTGAATCATGAGTTAGAAGGGACCCACAAGGATCATTGAGCTCAATTCCTGAATTCACACAAGGCAACCTAAAAATTATACCAAATATCTAATTGTTGTCCAAATACTTATTGAACACTAACTTCAGTGAATGCCATGTCCCTGAGGATCTTGTGCCTGACTACCCACCCAAATAATGCAAATACTGTAAATTCCTCTAAGTGACTATGTGACTATATTTCCCCTAAAATATAGTCATTTGTAGTGACTGAGTAATTACATATATATATATATATCATATCAGACATTTTCCTTTTATTTCAGAATTGATAAAAATCAATCTGTGGTAACTCATGCTTCATCATTTTAATGCTCTCTTAATAGACACTTTTCTCCTTTAATAAATTATCTTTTTGAGATGTCTTTAGATAATATTACAGAACATAGATAAGTATTCTGGAATTCTAATCCCTGTTATAAATACTGTTTATTTTGCTTATTCTTCTATTGATAACAACATTGTATAGAAAGTATAGTTTTCAAAAGCCATTATTCTTAAATATCACTTGATAAGTTATTACAGTTTGAAGTAAACTAAGTCACCTAGCCTCTCTCACTGCATACTTACATTAAATAATTTCACATCTTGTTGAACAAAAATCACGTATTTTCTGACCTGAAATTACTTTACTTAGAATGCCTTCTTGAAACCACAGAAAAGTCTGTGGTAGCTGCAGCTTTTTGAGAAATTACTATATCATTTTGTGCAGAAAGTAATCTAAAATTGATCTTTTTATGTAAATATCCAGGAAATGAGAAGAGTTGTCCAAAGTAAGAAAATATTTATTTATTTATTTATTTTTCTGATTTTATATTAAAATGAGATTGACTATACAATTTTATTTATGCTACTTGAAGGAAGTATATCTCAGGTTATTCAAAAATTTAAGAGAAATACACTGGAGAGTGCACATAATGATAAATTAACTGGGGGAAGGTGAAATATTTGCTTTGCATTTTGTTTTGTTTTAAATAAATCGGGCGACTCAATAAATGCTCTTTTAATTTTCCTCTATTTTTTATATTTTAAAATAACCAGGATTATATTATATGTGTTCAACTTCAAAGACTAAATTTTATAAAAGATTTTTAGGAAACTACTTGGACTCTAGGAGCCAATTATCAGACATCTGTAGATTAATGGCTCACTTAATGTGATAGCCACTTCTGTCAGATTTCACTAAGGTAGACATATATCTTCTGATGCAGGAACATCAATTTTTATGCAAACAGTAGAAATTATTTTTGTCTGTCTCTGAGCAAATTTGTTATATTTTATATATAATGTGCATACATTGTATTTTATATATATTTTATAGACAAAAAATTTCTTCCAATCAATAAAGAATGTGGTGAGTGACACTTGGTCTTGTTCATCAGATTGTGAATGCCATATATGACTTATTTTTCATAAAGAGGCAACAGATGGCTCTGATCCTTGTTGTCTTAAAATTATTCCAGTTATCTTCTAAAAAAGCAGAAAGTATGTGAGAAGTAAAGAATTGTATCTTCATTAATCAAGTCTATAATAAAACCCTTGCCTAAAAACGAGAATTATAACTTTAGGGTAAGAGCCTGGATGATTTTCCACTCTTCCTGATGATTGAAAACCATAAAGCATTGAGTTATGGGTTATTAGGAATTTATTTTATGCTGCATAGTGTATACCAAATTAGAGATGCTTGAACAGTAATTCTTTATTTATATCAGTCTTATATGCTGATACTATTGCTGTGCTTTTTTTTTCTTTTTTTCTCCTGCAACATGCTGCTGGCAACTTGAAAATGAAGAAAAATCCTGACAATGACCTTTAAAAACACAAATTGCACTATTAGAAGTTAATATCTGTACTACAATAACACTGTTAAAATGAAATAACATTTAAAATACTGTTTGTGATACGATTACAGACCTAAAACCATAGGCTCATGAAGAATCACTGCGTTTTTGTGCTTTCTTCATGAAGGCAATGTAGTACTCAAGATATGGTCATGTCAAAGTTTTATGCAGCTAAAATAATTTCATCATCTTTTGTAGTTCTGGTCTCTGTGTTCTAAGAAGGTTTTAGAATATTTAGAGAAAGAATATAGAATAACAACAGAAGAAGATGTTGCTTTGTGAGGAAATGCTGGAAAGGATGGCACACTTCTATTCATAAGAGTATTATGACAGAGGTTTATAAAGTCATTAAGGACCTTGACTAGCTGTTCTCAAACAGGATTGGGAGTATTCTGTTGAAGTATCAAGAATTTTATACAAATAAATATGATGGAGTACTTGACATGGGAGCGAGCTGTAGTTGGCTACTACAGGGCTCCAAGAAAGCAGGCAGTATC
>VZTN01034389.1:0-22847 GCA_013400515.1 Erpornis zantholeuca | reverse complement strand
TGAAGAGATCATAAAAAAGATTAGTCAAAGTCCTAAACCAGAAGTTGTACAAGGTGCATGAGGTAAATCTACTGCCTAAAGTGATCAAGCTGAACAGTGTCTCTTACTACCACTGTCAGAGGCTCCAGTCCGGGCTAAAGGGACCATTAGTTTGGCCCAGCAGGGTTTTTCTTGTGTTCTTCCAGCCTCTCCTGGACACCTGGGAGTTTCCAATTCTTCAAAGAAAATACCTATAATTATTTTTAACAATTTAAGAAATAGCACAATAGAGAAAATTGGTGAAGTTACAGACAATCCTAAAGGTGTCTATTGCCTTTTATTTATCTTTCAGATCAATTTAATACTTTTGGTAATTAAAGGGGTTTGTACTTTTGTTTCTTTTTTATTTTAAAGTGTACTGCCTCTTCTCAATATGGGTCATGGCATCACCACAGGCAACAAAGTTGCAGAATAATAATGTCTTCCTGCTGTTAAATAAAGGATGAGAGATTCTTACACTGAATTTGAACAGAAACTTCTGAGAGCTCCTGATCATATGGCAACTAGTTCCAAATACCTACACTTGGAAAAAGAGCATGAGAATGTGTTTTACGGAGATCTAGATTAAAGTTCCAAGGTGATTAAAAAAGTACTTCTTAAGAATGAGAAAATAATACTTGCCTTTTGTTTTTATATTTGTAATATTCACAACAAGGAAAAATAATTGAATTTACGAAACATGATTTTAGATTGAATTTATCTGAAGTCAAATTTCTAAGAAATTACTTCATTCCAGAAAACTCATATCAGTACACTACAACACATAGCTAGCTGAGTTTTTGCTTCCTTTAAATCTTTTTTAAAATTTTTTCTGAAGCAACAATTTCAAAACAGAAAAAACACTTGAATTCGCATAATAGATACATTAAATTAAGCAATAAGTCCTTATTTAAAACCTCTGTTTTGGTAACTTGAATTAAATTAATTGCTATCATCAACTACCTTTAATCCTAAATATTTGATTTTGAGTGTGTTTGTCTTTGTATTTTTTTTCCAATAAGATGTTTATAAACATTTAAGGCATCTGATCGTAAAGCTCTTCAGAACATGATTTTCTTATTTTACAGGAAACACATTTGTACAAACCATATAGGTAGTAGGATAAAAATTTAAAAAAAAATAAAAAAAGATTATTCAGAAACTAAACACAAAAAATATATAATATTGGGGTAGGCACTCCAGTGAAAGACATGTAATAACCATATCGTTCAGGAAGAATCCTTTTTTAACTTTTAAGTAGGAAGAAACCACCTAGGACTTTAACTATCAAAATTGTGTGATTATTGTCTACATGGTAAAGTATACTTGCAGACAATGTAGAATATTTTTTGAAGACTAATGTTTTTTTTATGTTGTAATGATGATGAATATTGTGTATGAACACAGAATTTGTTCATATATCAGTGTGGGTTTAAGACTTGAAACCAGCCTGATTTGTCAGTCTTTTAATCTGATCTCTCACTATCTCTCCATTTGGTTGCAATTATGAAGTAAGACTCTGTGAAAGTTCTGTATTCATAAACATATATATGAATGACATTAATGGCTGTGTCTACATTAGTATTTTGATTCAAAATATGATTTTTTAAATTGAATGTACAGATCATCTCCCTTTACTTGATTTTCCTTTGTTTTTTTTAAGCTCTTCATCTCCAGAGACTGGATTTTTTTTGAGGACAAACTAAATCACAAGCTCTCAGTTAGGTGCATGCTGTTTGTCGGAAGACCTAGTGAGCCCATAGAGGTGCTTATGGACTTCTTTGAACCACAAACCATAGATATGGTGTGGATATTTGGTTCAGGGAAGCAGATGATGCTGATAAGTACAAATCTGAACCATAAAGTCAGCACAAAACATGTGAATGCACTGACTGTCCTATTCCAATCAAATATCTTACTTAAACAATATGTAATATATACATATATATATATTTAAATTGCAAGCTAATAATACAGAAGCTTCAATGCTAAATATAGACAATATAGCACTAGTTTTAATCTTCTTTTCTTAAATGAAAATAATTTATTAATCTATGTACATTTTTAAATTTTCAGCAAGCACATTGTCATCGTGAAAGTACCTCTGAATTGAAAATCAATAATGAAGATTAAACAGAGTGTGTTTTGTGGTTTAAGGTGGATAGAAAAAGACTTGTGAACATTGCATAAACAGAAATAGAAAAATAATCCATCATGTTCACTAAAGCTGCAATATGAAGCTGTGTTCTGCTATATATCAAAAAGCAAAATAAATGAAGACTGTGGAGAGCTGTGGGTTGGATGTGGCTTTTTGGTTTTTGGTTTCTAGTGTGAACTCCTGCATCACCTAGAAAAGTGAGAGTGTATTGGATATAATGGTGAGGAAAAATCACATGGAGACTTTGATTCTTTTTGTTTAGACTGTTCTACAACAGTGGGACAGAACAGAAATAACCATGTGCTGTGCAAATTCCCTACCTGTATATCAAGTGACTGTATTTTAAGCAGACACTTTTTTGTTAAAAAGCACACCCTGGAATTTTCCACTGTATTCTAAGGGCCAAGAATTTACCAATGCATAAAAATACTATTACAGTGATATGAATCAAACCATGCTGTAGTTCCCTGAAACTAAAATGTCAAAGCAGGCAATATGTAATGAATCCTAGAAACAGATTAGTATATAGAAATCAGCAGAGAATTTCATGTCTTAGCATCTGAGAGAGCAGATGTTATGGTCTGATGTACAAACAGCAAATTGAGTTGCTTTGATTTAAAAAAAAAATCTTTTTAAATTAACACGTAGAATAGGACAGAATAAAGAGACTAGGTATTCACTGAAAATCTGCTATTTCGGTGTCATTCAGGTGATTCATATACCTACATTTTCCCTGGGGATGCCAAGTTGTTAAAACCAGCTTCTAGTACAAGATTGGTGCCAGTAGAAAATGTGCATAAATTTGACTTCATTGAAGTGTCATTTCAGTGTATTTCTTTTGCTAAAACTCTAACAAAAGGTTACAATCCATCTTCTTCACATTTTCTCTTTTTAACTAACCCATTTCTACTGGTATTCTAGACAAAATAAAATTCTTTAATTTTTGGCTATGTTTAGAAAAATCCCCATTCTTAGTCAGATGTGTGTATCATGTAAAAGAGATATATAATCTGAATTCTTTCAGCTACTCTAAAGTGGTTCAGCCCTGTGATGAGCTACATGTAGCATATTGGACACATGCCTCTTCAGGCATCCACAGTGCAACCTGGTGCACTCAACCTTGTCCCAAACTTCCCTGCTGCATATTTTAAAAGGTGAAATAAAAGTATGGCCACCAACCAGCAGCTGACTCAAAAATAATAGTCAGTGATTAATTTCTTGCTTTCCTGCATTTATTGCCTTTGTGTTTTGAAAGTGGTTTCTCTATCAGCAACCAAATCAGAGCACTTCACATTGCCCTAGTTAAGAGAATAATAAAAAGTGCTTTAGCTTATAAACTGTTCATCATGTGTACTTTTGATTTTCTCCATTCCAATAGGGAAAATATCTCCAGTCCTTATGGTGTCCTCTTTCACACTTTTCCTATGGCCAATGATGGATTTGGAAATCACTTTTCTAGGAATGATGATATAGTTTAATTGTCCAACCTTTTAATTTATGAATATCTTAATATCCTTTAATGCTAACTGAAATAATCATAAACATATATCAAGCTGCATAATAATTACACATTCAAGGAAATTATATGTGTCTTGAGTATTGATCTGTACAATAAGACAGCACTGGCTACAAATCAGCAGACTGTTTTTGTAGAGCCTTTTCCTTGAATAATTCTTAAAAATATAATTCTTAAAGCTTTTGGAAATAAATAAGATTTTATCAATATATTTCAAATCATCTAATCTCTGAATAAAGAAAATAGCATTCCTTAGCTGCAGAAATATATTTTAGTACAAAAAATTCCAACTTCAAAATGACAGTTCTTCATTAAGCAAGAGTTTCCCTCTATTATTTATCAGATCTTCTCTGTGATGATAGAAAGAAACATTATCACGGAGATACAGAAAACAACTTTCCAATAAGATTCTGGTGTCACTAAAGTGAATGGCAAAATTCCCATTAAGTTCAATAGGTTCAAGAAAAGCCTTTACACAGATCAGTTGGCATTTAGTTATTAGTTACCTAATTGTATATATGCACTCTGACTAAATAATGAGTCTTCTCAAAGCAGCCCAAAAATTATAAAAAAAACCCAAAATGGAATGATATTTTGTGTATGTCATTTATAAAAGAGCAGAGGATTCATAGAACAGAAAAACAACAAATAAAAATGTGTCATTTCCTGACATGGAGATATGTCAATGACAGAGAAAGTTATTTCACTGAAAGCTCACCTACTGAAGAAAGTAAGACACAGTGAAAAAGGCATTTTAACTTGACTCATAAGGAAAACTGTGAGAAAAATTTGTATTGTAAAGCAATAGCAAAAAGGGGAGCTTAGATCTGGAGAAAATAAATAGTGTCATCTAATTCATTTATCTTGTGTTTTCTGAAACTGGATTGTATTGTATTCTTGTAAATATACCAAAGAAACACTTTATCCTTGTTTTTCCCAATAGTGAAAGCAGGCAGCTAGATTCCTTTGACTAATGAGTATGGTCCAAAAAAGTATCACAGTTTTGTATCTAGACAATATAAATTTACAGTGATTTTTCCCATTAAGATAATTTTCACATGATCATTTTGCATAAGGCAAATAAAAGCTCCCAAGATAGTACTCCTGCACATCTTTGATGATGTGCAGAACAAAGTAACTTTATATATAGATAGATTTTACGAAGTAAACATAGTCTGTAATTATTTTATTGAAGTTTATCCCTAAGAGAGCAAATAAAAAACCTTAACATTAACAAAATGGATAAGGCTATATTTCACCTTGGTGATTATCTCTTTAGTTTTTTTTTTATTAATGTGATATTTTGGGGAAACAAGTACAACAAATCATTAACCTATGGCAGTAGGTGGAGAAATGGTATTAGGGTACTTAACACTTATGAAGCACTATTTGTATGAAAACTGTCCCAGCTCTCACCCCTTGGCAGTTGGGTTTTGGAAGACTGGAAATTTAGACACAATATTTGCTAAAGGGTAAAGTAATGCAATTAAATTAATTCTTGAAAGTACCTGAGAAAAAAAAGAATGATTCAGCTCTTCCATTCCTTTATTCTTTGTTTATAGCAGTAACTGTATACATCTGACAAGGTGGTGACCCTAATCCCTTCATCTAAGAACACATTTATAATTCTATCTTCAGAATAATTTTCTCTACTGTAAACACAAGTAATTCAGACAAGCTTACTTGAAATTCTGACTCATCTTCCCAAACACCATAAAGGGGCAAAATAATGATGGCTGGCATTATTTTGTGATCAGATGTATGTAACTCTGAAGTCAACAATTTAAAATTATTGTTAATCCATCTATTGATGGATGATTAGTAATGATTACTGATAAAATGCCAAAAAAATCTAGCCACTTACTCCAAGTTTTAGAAACCTCTTGTTACGGACATGCATTTATTTATTCCATCTTGCACTAATGGCTTCAGATAATTTAATGGTACACAGTTAAATCTTTCAAAAGTGTATCTACAATTTACAAATCTTGACATATACAAGACTTTAGTACTTTTACATTTACTTTAAAGGAAAAATTAATTCTCTTACTCTGTCATGGCAAGAACTAATTGTTGATGGGTGTTTTTCCTGTAAAGACTCAGCTTTGTCAGGAAGGAAACACTGCATAGATGGGTTTAGCCCTACCAAAGCAAGCATTTCATGATGACCATTATCTTTTCACTTTCCTGCATGTTCAGGCTCACCACAGTGAAAAAAAAATGGCAGAAAATGATTTCTCCAATTTATTATTGCATTTGTCTGGAGGCAATTTTCTGACTGAAATGACACAAAATCCACTGGGAAACAAGAGCTATGGACCTTATAAATATGCAGCCATCACTTCTATGATCAAGGTTTTGACTCTGTTGCTATGGCTGTCATAATAAAAAGGAATGCTATGGGAGAAGAGTAAAATGGGTTTTTGTTTGAAATTCCTTGGCACCACAGATTCTAAAAAAGTATTACACACACAGCTGCTGTCAGCTGAGATGGTAGCTGTTATTCACTTCAGCATGTCAATATTTTAAAAAATTATTACAGCTGCCTATTCTTCAATGTATTATGTTAATATGGATGATTTGGGCAATTGTTTTTCTTTTGCTGCCTATCAGAATATTCTTGTATACTTCAGCTTCTCCTTCTTTCCATTTACTCTTTATCAAACAAAAACCAGAAGAAATCTATGAGAGGAATGGCATAAAAATTGTTTTCCTGGACAGAATACAGTCAATATTATCTTCTGCTGTACGTAGGCTTATCATTATTATATTTCCATGTATCCAATTACGATTTCTGTAACTCAGGAGCCTCAGATCCTGCCTGCAGCATGCTGCAGCTGGCACACTGCTCCTCCTCACCAAGTGTGACTGGGTTTTGCAGGTAGACACTGTTGCCATTCTGATTTAGCAGGAGTATGATGTGGTAAAACAAATCTCTCAGGCATTCCAGAAACGGCTGAGAGCATTTATATGGCCTTTTGCACTTCATTTTCTGATCCAGCTGGGCAGGACTACAGCTGACTAGAGAAATATCTCTTATCTGCTCTGTTGGCAGTACATTAAACAGTGAACCCCAATCAGGCTGGAAACAGACACGTGCTTAGTATGAACAGACAGCTCTGTGGAGTGTGGTATCTAGGGCTGTGACTCACTGCATGGAGCTCAGAAGAACTAAATAAGAATTGGCTCAGTCCTGTGGAAGAAGCATTTTGTTATTGCTGTTATTGTCTACACGATCTAAGAAGCACTGAGTATGGATGGAGGCCTGATTGAAAGTGAAGCTTAGGGAAATACAATATAGTCAATTTTCTACTGGTTAGTAAGAAGAAGTTGACAAAGAGGTCCTGAAATCAAGAAGCAATATTGTAAGTTCTGCTGAATGCATAACTCCTGGAGCAAAAAAGTCAAGTGAGCATTCCCCAGACCCTCAGAAGCTCACCTGTACTTAAATAATAATTATGTTTCTAGCTCCTTCAGGTGCTGAACTTCACAGACTCAAAAACAGCAGCTGGGGCCTGGCTTGCCAGCTGGCCTAAAAGAGCGCTGGTTCTCTATTTGTTTTGACTTGAACTGTTCCCCACAGGAAACTTAGATATTTTTTTCCCTCTCCCTACATATACCGTTTTTGAAATGGGAGCCTACTTCTATTCCCAAAAGTGGAATTCATAATTATAGAAACAGAATTATAATTTCAGATTTGAGCAACTCAGTCTCAATATTTGTGTATTCAAGAAATCTATCCAAACAAGAAGCATAAATTAATTAATATGGCTTAACTTGGTACCAAGGGTCAAACACTCATCTTTCATTAGATGATAGCTTCTTTTTATCTTTCAGATCAATAGAAAAAGGTGGAAGGTGGGAAAAAAAGTCTGTGATTTTTATTCTTCTCAAGCCTTCCTAGTGTATACTAAGTAGTAGCTGAACAAAGAGAGAAGCTATACTGAGAATAGTAATATAGTCTGCAAAAGCCACTCACCAAAAAAGAAGCTGATAAAACAAAAGTGACAAGCCAAAGGGAACAAAGTATTATCTGACTTGCATATTCAAATGGAAATATGCAAATTTTAAAAGTCCGGTTCTATTCTGTTGTGAACAACCCTTCAGCATGTGAACCTGGAATAGTGATAAACTTTGACAACTCCATTTGTGCTGTTTCTAATTGCACATTCCTTTCCTTAAATACAAATATTGCCCTAATTTATTTCTTTCCTTTATATACCCATGTTAAATGGAATTTTCTCTTCTGTGCCTTCTGTCCAGCATATTTTTTCCTCTTTCCTTTTCTCTTTTTTTTCTTTGCACCTACTCCTGAATTCCCTGATTTCCCCACACAATAAATTTTTTAAAATATTATTATTATTGTTTTTTCTTTCTGGCTTAGTGAAAATGAGCTAAGAACAGTCAGGAAACTGCAGTTCCCGTAGCATTGCCCAACAAAGAGCTGGCAGTGCCTTCACAATTTTTTGGAGAGCTTTCCTTACCTTTCATAAACATAATGTAGCATAAATACTTCAAATACTTGAGGTGGTTGAAAGGCACTTTTTCAGCTCATTAGAGGAGAAAAAATTTGAAGAAGATATACTGTCATAGATTTGTTGGAGAAAATCCAACTTAGCTCTTTCTTCCTCATCTGATTTATTAAAGAACAAAAGCAACAAAAGAGAGAGGGAAAAAAATTGTCCAGAAATTCCATATCTGTGATACAAAGGACTTATTGGGTGTCTAACTAGTTGCCAGAGGCTTTTATAAATTTTTCTGATTCTCCGTGCCGTACATTTTTCCTATGACACAGCCAACCTCTCCAGGCCCTACATGGATCTTTTGAATTGTGACTGTGTCTGCAGCTTGTAATCAGACATATAACGTGGGAGATGGGTCAGCTGGGAAGCAGCGAACAATAATCACCAGTAGCATCCAAGTCAGTAGTTTTCCATTATTAAAATACTTTCACAAAAACTCAAGATTTCTATTAAATTCATATGACTTTAATGAAAACTTGAATTTAGACTTGAAACCAAAACTGATTCATTTTGACAAGAATTTTCAAATGAAATCCTGAGGCAAATTTTTAAGTTACTTCTTTAAAACAGACATTACATTCTTTCCTATGACTTCTTTGACTTCCTTTTAAGTTTCTTTTTGCTTTTTCCTATCACTTCCCATCAGCAGAAAAAATGTAAGACTCATGAGTTGAGATAAGGAGCAGAAGATCGCTTACCAATTATGGTCATGGGCAAAACGGAAGCAACTTTAAGAAGATTAATTTAACTTATTTTCAATTAACAACAGCATAGATGGTGAGAAATAAACCAAAAACTTCCTCCCACCTTGTTTCTCCCCAGGTTCAATGCCTCTCCTGATTCTTTTACTTCCTCCCCTTGGGCAGTGCAGAAGGGATGAGGAATGGGGGTTGCAGTCAGTTCGTAACACATTTTCTCTGCTGCCCCTTCCTCCTCACACTGTTCTCCTCTTCCAGCGTGGGTTTCCTCCCACAGGATGCAGTCCTTCAGGAACAGGCTGCTGCAGCCTGGATCCCCTGCAGGCCATAGCTTTTGCCACAAAACCTGCTCTAGCATTGGCTCCCCTCCACAGACCACAGTTCCAGCCAGGACCTTACTTCTGCATGGACTTTCCACAGGCTACAGCATCCTTCAGGGCACATCCACCTGCTGCAGCATGGGGTCCTCCATGGGCTGCAGTATGGATACCTGCTCCAACATGGCCTTCCATGGCCTGCATCTCTATCCAAAATGTGAGTGCAACCCGTAGAGAGGCATAGACTAGGTAAAAAATCCATCTGACTGTGTAACGTTAAAAAAAGTATAAAATTAAATGCCTTTTTTTCTTTTTCTTTTACTTCAAAAGTAAAATCTGAATATAGGACTTGGATTATTAAATACAGTTTAAATTTCTGCTCCTGTTACATAAATAATTGTTGGGATCTCTACCTTAAGCCTCATCTATTTTATCAGTAATATGCACTGAGAGAATACAGTGTGAATACAAGTGGAAAAGGATCACTGCCTTTCATTTGGATTATTAGGCTTCAGGGATACAGCAACATCAGTGCCAAGAGTGGACTCCTCATAAAAATAAAATTTTTAAAATATCTCGGGAAGCCAAGTAGACTTAAAGCTGTCATTTTATTTTCAGCTGCTATCTCAAAGATGGCTTCCCAAGAGACAGAAGCTTATTCCAGTCTGTGAATCAGGTGTGCCTCTGAAGATGAGCACAAAAAACATAAGCCTGGAGTTGTGGCTGTTCAGTTTCTCTGCTGTCAGACTTTTTTTAACTAAAAATTTGCACAGATTTTAATCTCTTTCCCTGGCAGATATAAATTTATAAATAGAAGAACCTGATTTTCTCAGACAGTCTCTTTTTTATCCTTGGCTGTTGGTCTCCTCTGAGTAATATCTGATACCCTATGAAACATGAAGAAGGCCAAGGAATATCTCCATCCTTTATGGGATGTAGGGGGAAACATGATGACAAAGGAGGAGGAAAAGGCTGAGGATCTTAATATCTTCTTTGCCTCACTTTTTAATAACAAGACCAAAACCAGTGTTTGTCACATTACCCAACTCCCTGAGCTGGAAGAGAGACAGGGAGGAGAATAAGGCCCCATAATGCAGGAGGAAACAGTCAGAGAACCCTCTTAACACCCTCCCTTCAGGTACTTACTGACATTGGTGAGGCCACTTCTCAGTCAGTTTTCTCTCAAGCCTGAACAGGCCCAGGTCCCTCAGCCTTTCCTCAAAAGAGATATGCATCAGTTCTTTAATCATCTTTGTTGCCTTTTCCTGGACCTGCTCCTGGAGTTTCATGTCTGTCTTGCACTGAAGAGTCCAGCGCTGGACAGAGCACTCCAGATGTGACCTCACCAGGGCTGAGTATAAAGGCAGGATCACCTTATTTTTGGGCCACTCACTGCAAGAAGGACATTGAGATGCTGGAGTCTGTCCAGAGACAGACCAATGGAGCTGGGGAAGGGTCTGAAGCACAATGAGGAGCAGCTGAGAGAGCTGAGGTTGTTCAGTCTGAAGAAGAGGAGGCTCAGGAGTGACCTTATCACTCTCCACAACTACCTGAAAGGAGGTTGTAGCGAGGTGGGTGTCCTTTCTCCCAATTAACAACAGAATGAGAGGAAATAGCTTCAAGTGGCACCGTGGGAGTAGTTAGATTAGATATTGGAAAATATTTTTTCATGGAAAGGGTAAAGAATTGGAAGAGACTGACCGGGGAAGTGGTGGAGTCTAAAAACCTGTTGTACTTGAGGATGGTGGTGGTGCCAGGTTGACAGTTGGATTTGGTGATCTTAAAGGTCTTTTGCAACATTAGCGATTCTATGAAACTATGATTAGACATATATTTCAACTCAAAGTGTACAAAACACTGGCAGTGCTACACTACCCCACTGGTAGGTCAGTGTTTTTAATAACTCTGATGAATTTGTTGCATGCCTTTTGGGGGAGAAATAAGGATGTTTACAAGTGCAAAGCCTGGAATGGAGTTTCTTTGGAGTACTTTGTATGTAACGGGAACCCAAACTTGAAGCAGTTTTTGTCTATACTGACTTCGGGAGAAGAATTTATGATTAAATAACCCCCCAAATTATGCCCAGTCTTTTCCCTGGAAACAGCTAGGTGTGGTGGTCCAAAACATCTTACAGGGATACAGGGAGATAATTAACAGGTAAGTGCATGGTCATGAAATGATACTTTGGCTTACCTTCCAGCACTCTTACTTATATACCAGAGACGTTAACAGAAGAAGACAGTAATTTATTTGCTACTTAAAGATACGTTTTTTTATCTTTATCCCCTTTCTTGTCTTTTGCTTTTGAATCTCAATGAGAAGCAAACTGGCAAGTCTGTGCTGATTCACTTGTAAATTAATGAAAATATGTTGAGACCTTTCATCTTCATTCTAAGTTGAGACAGAACAGGCATGTTCTGTATATCACCATGCAGAAGAGAGGAAAGATTGTTAGGTGTAGGTATGGCAAAAGATCAATGAATTCAGTGTATAATTTAATGCTCATAGGAAATTAGTTTATTCCTTTTAATAGGAAGGGCTACTGTTTCAGTTTTGTTAATGATGAAAAGTCACAAAAGAGCGAGAATCTCAGAGAGATCTGAAAGAGGACAAAAATCCTGATATACATTTAATTGGGATATCAGACAATACAATTCATTCCCAGTGGAGAAAAAGTTTCGCATATATTGTAGCAAAGTTTGCATGAAAAGAGAGCCACGTATCTCTCTAGGGCATTGAGACTAACTGCTTCAATAATTTTATTTTTCTTTTTTACACATTTTTGCAGCTGGGTACAGTGGCAATCTAACAATAAAAATTTATTCATTATTTCCTTTCTACCATTTCAGCACAAATAAAGTGTAAAAAAAAATTCTTTTCCCAAGAGTAAGGACGTAAAGACCACAGTCTCAAGCACTGTTAAGGTCACAGAAGGAAGTTGCCATAAGCACAGAAGGGAGTGAGAGGATGGTGCTAGCTTCAGACCTGGCAGAAGTGAGATCTGGATAGCACATCCTGGATAATGCATTCAGACAAAAATTCCCACTAGTGAACCGTGTAAAGAAACAACTGCAACTACACATAGCAGTGGTCAAACAATGATCACCCTAAGTTATGGGACAGATGATGTCTCAGACCAACAATGACCAAGGAATCTCCCCCAGATATGGACACTTGGACTGGGAGAGAAGTCACCACAGCAAGAACTCGAGATAAGATAAAGGCGTTACTGTTATCTGGGTGTTACCTCAGACCTAGTGACATAGGTACAAAGCCACAGTAGAAGAATGGATCACTGATAATGGACAACAAGAATGCAGAATTTATGGGCCAGAAGGAAAGCCAACTCAGCAGATATGATGAAGTGAACTCTGAACAGTTGAAAGGCAATTCCGGCAGGGGGAGATCACAATCTCAGACTCACAGCCACCAAACAAAGAAATGCAACAACTCAAAGGAAGAGAAAGACTAAGCATGGGATTAATCAACATTAGAAGCGAGGGAATCATTTAACCAATAGAATAAGAAAGCTGTATAGCCAATGAGCAGTAATTCCTTTGTT
Source organism: Erpornis zantholeuca (assembly GCA_013400515.1). Taxonomy (NCBI): domain Eukaryota; kingdom Metazoa; phylum Chordata; class Aves; order Passeriformes; family Timaliidae; genus Erpornis; species Erpornis zantholeuca. The sequence continues at coordinate 10,055 of VZTN01034389.1, read as the reverse complement.
TGCTAAAGCAGATAAAAAGTGAAAAATTTTTAATGACCCCCACCACTTAGAAGCCCAAGCAGAAGGAGGACTAACAGGACACTGCTGCTGGTGGTTTTGCTCAAACTCTCTCTCTGCATTTTCTATTTCTTCCGTCTTTCTGCCTCACATCACTGTAAAATAAATTCTGGATTATTGACTTTGGCATATGGTCTAGTTTGCATTTAGTTTGGGCTAAGACATCTCTCAATAATTGGATTTTAACACTAAGTGTTTAAGTTTTGCTAGCTTTTAGCCTAACAGAGGGTATTAATCGAATCTTAGACTAAACAAATTAAACTACCCTACTAGTAACTAATCAAACTCAGCTAGCCTTCCTAGTTTTTCATCCTGAGGGTTAAGAAAAGAGACCTTACTAACATGTAATTCAAATTATCCTCAAAAAATTTCAAAATTATATAGAAAATTAATTAATTTTTAGATGTCTCCAATGTCTACATAGACTAAATTTTTGAGATTCATCATATGTCCCTAATCTTTGCACATGGGACAATATAAAATAAAACATGAGTAGCATTTTATCTAACTCATCCTATCAAATACCAACATATATTTTAGGATTAAATAAACCAAAATTTTTTCTCTTCTTTAACTAGGAAGGCAGCCTAGTTTTACTAGTTCAGCTATGTGACATCCTCATTTGGTCAGTGTCAATATCACATGAGCATTATTATTTGCAAAAATTTAGAAGTTAATAAGATCATTTTGGAAGAAAAATGGGGTGGTTTTTTGTTTTTTGTTTTTTTTTTCTTTTTTTTTTACATGGAGTCTCAGCTTTATTCACTGAATTTCCATTGTGATCCTTCTGGAGGCAATACAGCATGTAATTCTGCAACTTCTATTATAATGGTAATCTATCAGAAGAAACAGAGTGATTTACTGATTAAAAAGTGCCAATAAAATAAATAAACAAATATTTACCTTCTCCCCACTCTCTCTAAACATAGAAAATCAGAAAAGTCCATATTTTAGCTTTCTAGGTTCATTCTCATTTTTTTTCCCTCAATGTCCATGTCAGACCAGTGGACTTCACTCTTTTCTAATTTCTTCACAGGTAAAATATGTTTTAAATTTCCTTACTTGAGTATTCAAGTAATTTATATATTCAAGAATATATAAATCAGCCACATCCTCAACTGAAATTCTACAGAAGCAGTTTTCACAAAAATGAAAGACAAAGAATGTTCGGTGGCTAATTTTATTTAGCCTCACAAGAGTCCTGCCTCTGATAATAATAATAACAATATTTCCCCAGCCTTCTAGGGGTTATGAGGGAATATTGTTTTTCTTTGCACTTTTTTTTTTTTCCAGAAAGGTCATTTAAAGCTCAGCTAATTAATTTATCTAAGATCTTTCGAGTCAGAAAGTAAATAATGTAGTACCCTCATCCTAATAAATCTTTATCATCCCAGTTACTGGATTCTTCCTTCCCTTGGGTATCAATTGCTTTGTTGCAGCAATTTTTTGCCCTAGTGTTTCATCACGTGCCTTGTTTTTGCACATTTATTAAAAAGTTTTTTATTAGAATGAAAATTAGAAACCTATCTGCAACTAAATTAACAAATACTTAATTGGCTGTTAACCTCACTTCCTATTTCACTTCCTACTGTTATTCAGCATAGACCTTTTTTTTTATTTGCTTATATGCTTCTAACATTTTTAATTATCATGTCTGTATTCCCCATGATTTTTTCTGTTACTGCTTCTTGAAAATATGTTCAATTCACATAAAATCTTATATTTCTCTCAATCCTTTCTTGCTATTTACAACTCTGTTAGAAAAGCCTCTTGCTTTCTGAAATCTGTATTTACTAAACCATTTTTTTCCCATACAGTTATTTGTGGACATAGATATTGTTTGGAGTTTTGGGACAGAATCTTTTATTAGTGGAAAATAGTTCTCCCTGTTTTCACAGAATCCAGTTCCTTTGGCCTTGGTATATAGAGCAAGAGGGCTTTCCAGTAGAAGATATTTCTTAAAGGTATTCAAGTCTTTTAGTAGAATGGAATTATGATAGTCATTGCAGGCTAAATGAAAATAAATTAACAAAATCAAATTGTTCTTCAGTATTTTTTATGTTTCCATCCTAAATATCTCAACAGCATGCAGTTTATCTTCCTAAATAAAATAAAATTAATATATCCTAGCTCAAGATGAAAAATTAAGGTGTAGGTTTGTATGGTATTATTAAACATGGTCCTGTGGCATTACAGTCACTGCAAATTCTGACACCAGCTCTCATGAGCATTCACATGAGACCATCTGCTTGTGAAAAGGAAAAGCCCTCTTGGTAAATGCAAGGTGACAGCTGTAGGTGAGTTGTCTTTTGACAGGCTGAAGACAGTTGTGTTTTGAGAGCAAGCAGATATGCCTCTGATCAAACACTCTGTAAATAGGTTTATCTCAATATGGTCTACATATTGATGTATACATTTTATGTATCGGTAAAATACCATTTTTAGACCTCACCTGCCACCATCTTACTTCCTTTTTCAGTCCAACAATTTATTCAAACAGGATAATAGGTCCTTTAAATTATACATATTTTTTGGATAGTATAAAACATTTAAATTATTACAACAAAACCTCCTTCCTTAGAAACAAATACATGTTTTTCCACAGTGGAAGCTGACATTATGATCAGCATGTGAAAAGTACATCTAGTCTTAATAAGACTTAGACAAATGGAAAAGCACTTGTTTTCAGGACTGCCATCTTCTCTTTCCAGCTGCCCATAGAAACAGGATATTCCCACTGAAGCACATGGAGCCCGAAAAATGTCTCAAAACCTAGGAAAATGACTTAATACAAACCTCTGCAAAATACATGCAATGGAATTTTTCTACTACCATTCTTTTTCCTGGATTGACATGATAGTTATCCCACACATTAATTAATTTATAAAGGTGCTTTTTTAACAGTACACTGGTGTGCAGTTCTTATTATTAAAGTACTGCAAAACCATGAACAATCAACTATGGGAATTACTGACACTACCCAAATCATACATGTAAGTACACTACCTACATATTTGATGTGTCAACTGTATCATCTTTCAAAACCTTTGAGAAAATATCCTAGGTTTTGGGAATGGAATTTTTTGGCTTTCATTAAGTTCCTGTCATTAGACATTACAAAAATATTAGACATTTCTTTGAGTCAAATGTAATGGAAAAAAATCCACTATAAAGCCTGTAATGTTGTTCAAAAGATAAAACACATAGGAATGTTTAGGTCAAACACAATATTTAAGAATAATTACTATAATTTCAGAACTGTTACAACTTTTCATTTGACTTATATTTCTCCCTAAAATAACAATTACTGTGGCCATTATATTTCACCTATTATGTCAGAAATGACTCCTATCAAATAGTAAATGGGTCAGTAGAAAAAAATTCAAAAAACATAGAAATATCAAAATGGAATATTTGAAACACGAAAGAGGAGTATTTCTAAGCTACTTGATTCTTGGTTATTCAGGAAGGACATTGTGTTTTAGACCTCACTATCATTGCTAAAAATTGCCTTCAGGTTGGGGCCATCATGAATTACAATACAAAATGTCCTTTCTTGTTATCATAGTCAGCCTATTCTTTCAAAATAAAAAAGTTATCAATGGACAGACTATGGAAGTTATGATTGTTTTTGGATAAAATCCGATAAATAAATAAGGTGTAGAGTCAAAAGACCATGTGGTCCAGCCTTTCATAGAAAAGGGAACCCAGACAAGTTTATCAGAAAGGGAGCATACATGAGATTATTGGGAGCTAAAATGAGAATAGCACAGTTCTGCTTAGTTTATTGATCATCTTTTGGAGATGGACCTTGTCAAATTCCTTTTGGAAATCTTCATAGACTTTATCAGATTGATCACATTTTTATTAGAAGGAATCATTTTACAGATCCTAATAAATTGGTCCTACAGCAATATAGATTCTAGTATTTTCGTATGCAATGTTCCGTATAACTTACAGAGATATAATTTCACTCGAGACTACTTAATATGTGAATGTATTTTTAAATTACAGTTGTTGCAAAAATACTAATAACATAGTTGTAAAAAGAACCATGCTCAGAGATTCCCTGATGGTATCTCAGAGCACCTTTCTAGACTTTTTCTTGGTTCTGTTAAAAAATTCAGGTCTCTCATTCCAAGTGCATGAACAGCTCCTTAAAAAATATTGAGAAGAAAATTGGAGTGAGCTGCTTTGAGTCTGAGCTGGGCCTCTTGACCCTGCCTATGCTGTCACTTTCGAACATCAATCTTTTCTTCACTGTAGCCTGTTCTTCTTTCTCCCTAAAATATCTCAAGTGTATACACAAAACTGACGGACTATAAGGGTGGAAGGGACATCAGGATGCTAGCACTTCTCCAACCTCGCAGGTCAAACTGAAGTCCAATCAGATTACTCAGGTCATATTCATCAGAGGTTTGAAAAATTCATAGCCTCCTTGGGAAACATATTCCAGATTTTGACAGTTTTCTCAGAGGACATATATAGGTTCTATATTCATCTTCAATGGCAGCTACTGGAGAGGAAAGGTAACCAAGGTGCCCTCAACTGATAATCAGTATGTTGTGTGCACACAACTGAATCAAATCCACTAACTGTATTGCTGTTTTTCCTTTGACTGTACTCAGACTTTAGTCACCAAGCTCACTTAAAGAAACACAGATTTAGACAAGGTCTATAAACAGGTGTCTACATCTGAGAGCTGAATCCCAGCTTCAAAGACAGATGTATGAAATCTGAAACATAGTCCTATTCTAGCCATCTGATTTCCCAAATACTTTCTATTTTGCCTGAAAAGATCCAACCTCGTCAATTCAAGGTGAATATAAATTCTGCCAATCGGGCATTTTGGAAAACATTGACAGAAAACATAGGGACTTGTGGTTTCCTCTTAAAAGTAAATTGAACTTCCTAAGTATCTCTTTCTGAATAAGTTCTCATTGCTTCAGTTAAACCCAATTTTGAAATGACTTTTGAAACAAAGAATGAGACAGCTGAAATAAACACAAACGAGAAATTGCCTACCTTCCAGGGGGACAGCATGAGCAGTTGTGCTCTGTTGGGTGAGGTGGGACTGCGNGATACAAAAGTGTGAAGAACTCGTGACCTGTCATTGTCCATTTTGGGATCCACTGAGGCAGGACCCTCTGGAGCCCAGAATGTGCACCTGAAGGCCTTTCAAATAAATACCTCCTTTATTCCTTTATGCCTGTCTAGTCTCTGTTTCTAGGTAGCCATTTAAGGCATCAGTGCCAATACTCAGTGTGATAAGGCAGGGATCACACTTTGGCTGTGCGAGCATGAGCCCATGCAGTGCTTTCTCAGCAGGGCATCTGTCAGCAAGTTGCACTCAAAGTCAGGGCACACTCATCTCCCACAGAAAGGGTGAGCGTGGAGCAAACCTCCCCACTCCTGGGCCATGGGATACTGGTAACCTTCATGAAACCTTATGACCTGAATCTTTGTGTGAATCAGTGTGTGTGTATGTGTGACAAAGAGACAGAGTGAAGGTCGTTGGCTACAGAAGGGTGTGTAGAAATATGTGTTTATTGACTTTTTAAAATGTCTACTACTATGGTTTATCTTCTGTATTGTTGCTATCGATTTTGACTGTGTATTCACAAATTGCTTGTTAATTACTTGTCACCAATAAATCAATAAGAGACTTAGATCATGATTTTGTTTATATTTACTGAACTTAGAAATTTTTACCTGTGATAGATATCCTGAGGTTCTCAGATTTTTGTTGTGGAAAGCTGGAAAGCCTGTTTAATTTTTTACCTCTAAAAATGGTCTTTGATTTCATAGGATGCAAACAAAAATATTGTCTGCCATGTCAGACCCCAATATTTTAAAGTGCAAATCTTGACATTTCTGAGAAAATTAGTTCCACAGAGGGTTTCAACATAGCTATGAAAAGACTGCTATTCATTACAAGCCCTATTAGCTTGCCCAATTGCATGCTACCCAGCCTCCAAACAATCCAGAAGTGTCATAAATTATACCTCTATTTGCACCTTTTTGAAAACACTGTGGCATTTTAAATAATGTTATACATCTCCATTTGGACAACTCACCAAGCTCTCTATCGACACTTAAAGTGGGACCATTTACACACAATGAGAAAGATTCCTGAAGAATGAGAGCTCTCAGCTGGATACAGATTCATGTAGAAAAATTACTGAGAAATTGATTCAAAATGTGTTGTAGAAATACCAGGAACAAAATCAGCACAACCAAATCAGTATGTGGAAAAAACCTGCTACTGATGTTGAGAAAAGAAAAGGCAATAAAATGGGATGATTGTGACAAACATTGAATGAATTGTAGGGGTATTTAATGTTTTTCTTCCTGTAGTGATGTACTTCATAAGCTAAATTTCAAAAAGAAAACTTTTTTTTTCTTAATTTGTGATAAAATTTGATAGGTTTAAAAATCACAGAAATATGTAATACCCCCTGAAAAAGTAAGATCCTAATTACTAAGTATGAGAAAACCCACAAGATATTATCACAACAGCAAGTTTTGCAAAACCCTTTTAATCACAACACGCTCTTTTATCAGGCATAGGCATTTAGTAAGCTCAAACCTAAATCTATCAAAGATGGATGGCTTGTCAAATTGGGAAATACAAATGTAAGCATTTAGTCAGCATTTAAGGTAAAAGTCATTAAGTTTCATGTAGTATAACAGACCTAAAAAAAATAAGATTTGAGCGGAAAGAAAATGCTTTAAATTACATGGCAATGTCTTTGGTTGTATTAAAGGTATTTGAATATTCGTCTATCAGTCTCTGTACACATATCACACACTTTCCTAAGTGCAAAGGTTTTCTCTAGTCTGAGATACTTAAAATAAACTTCATACCATGATGTATTTGACAATGGGATATATTCTGATACATTTCTTCTTAAAGATACAAGCAGAGAAGCTCAACAGAGAGGGAGAAGAGGCAAAGGTTTGCCCAGGTTTTGCCTGCTCTGCAGACTCACCTGAATGCTCCCTCACAACAGCTTTTACATTCTCACCCAGCTGCTTTGCATTTCAGACTTGCTTTACAATAAAGTACTTCAGCTACACTTCTTTCACTCCTATAATTTGCTAATCTCATGTGTAGGAATACAGTGATGAGAACTAAAGGTAAAGAGTTTATAAATTTACTGTTTCATTAATAAAATATCCATTTATGTTTACCATCCTATTTGGAATGCCAAATAAAATATTTCTTTCTTTCTTTCTTCCTTTCTTCCTTTCTTCCTTCCTTTCTTCCTTTTTTTCTTTCTTTCTTCCTTTCTTCCTTTCTTTCTTCCTTTCTTTCTTCCTTTCTTCCTTTCTCTTTCTCCCTTTCTCTCTCCCTTTTTCTTATTCTCTCTCTCTCCCTTTTGTTCTTTCCCTCTTTCTCTCTGTCTTTCTTTCTGTCTGCCTCTCTTTTTCTTTTATTTTCTTTTTAAAATTCTATTTCTTGTTGGGGACAGATAACACATTAAAGCAACAGTGAAGTTTAATAAGAACAGTGGTAAAACTCAACACTGAATTTAAGTGTTTATATGATAAATTGCAAAATACTGAGTTGTGTAGGATATCATAACCCTGTACTGCTAAAATATTTTAAAAAAGTGCTGTGTTCAGGAGACAGCCTCAAAACATTGGCACCTTGAAAATAAAGCAGAATGTAAATTCTTCACGAGTCCTAAACAGACCTCCTACATATGGTGATTTTCCCCTTTGATGCACCTCTCTTAAACTTGTTTTGGCTGTGGAAAATGTGTGATAGACTGATTTTGCTCAAAATTTTCCAGTAATGAAAAAAATTATAAGAATTTCCCAAATTAAGTCTATAAATACGTCATCTAAGCTGATAGAGGTTTTTTGTTTCCTTCCACTGGCATGTGATAGGAAAAGAAAAATAGTCTTTAGTTCATTTTATTTATTTAATTGTATAGCATAAAAAAAAATCTGTTGAGATTAAAATATTGAAGATAACATTAATGCAATAAAATTTTACTTATTTCTATTGTAAAAATGAAATTTTAGAAATATAAAATCAAAATAAATAAGCATTAATTTTGTTAACTTTGGCTTTGGATACACAAACTTTTATATATTACTAAATAAAATCAGTTTGAGGAGGTAATTTGGTTTCAAATTTATTTCAATTTTTTTGCCATTGGATGTGTAAAATGAAGATTAGAGGTAATATTTTTATTAGGCGAGATGATACAAAATGGTATAAATATGAAGAAGAAAAATCTGAAAACTACAGAGGTATCCAAATAAAGGGACTAATTTAAAAAATGGAAAATAATTAGTTTAAGAAAAGTAAAATGCTTATAAGTAAGCTTTAAGAAAACTAAAATGTTTGTAAGTATTCAGCAACTCCAGACCTTGAGACTAAAGATAAACTTATTCCTGATCCACAGGTGGTGAAACCTTAATAAAGTATTTTCATTAGAATAAACCCACCAGTTCTTCTCATCAAACACTTTCAAATACAGGTATTTCAAAGGGCACAATTATAAGCAAATGCCCACAGGTGAATTCCTTGAGAATGCTTGAGACTCTGTTTTTCTTTCTTTCCCTGTTTCTATGTCCCCTTCACTGAGTCAGGAATTCTGCAGCCCACAAATTTTACGTCCATTCGCTATAGACCTTCTGCTTCATTAGTCCTTCCATTCTTTTTATCTTCCTCCAAACTGCCCACTTTATCTTCTCTGTCTCATGTCTCCCTTTGTATCTTCATTCCTTCAGAAATATGTACTTCATATATTAGGTACATGCAGCAGAGGGGAGTTATATAATTTTTTGGAGAAGGAATTTAGATACTCTGCTGTTGAATAACAGAATAAAAAAACATGTATGGTAAGGTCGCTTATAATTAAACTACAGATACTTTATTTCACTGTCATTTTTTACTTAATACTTGATAAAATAATTAATTACTGCAGTTAATATTTCCAGTTGACCAAATGAGATCTTATTTGAATGAAACCTCCTACCTAAATATCCTATTTCAAAACGTTTTATTTTTTAAGCATTTGATTTTTACCAGCTGAAATATCTTCTTCACTGCGATTGCATTGAGAGGTTTTTCACTAAAATATGACTTCCAATTACAAATTTTGTATCTGGATCATTTTAATTTCCTCCATGTTTTCATTTCAAAAGAGTAAGTAATGTTAGGAATCAAAATGAGGAATATGAACCATGACTTCCAAACTAGTACTTATATTTGCAAATATTCCTGTAAGATTTCCTGTACCAAAAAGATGTGCACATAAATTTGTAAAGAATTTCCAGCATTCCTTCCAAAATGTGTATTCATAACAAATATAGTGTCTTTGTAAAACACTGTATCCAATCTCATCCTTACCTATTTTCCTTCATTGTTAGTGCTGTTGGAAGTGGAAACTGAGTGTTAATTAGTGAGGGGTGATAACAACAGTAACAGCAAAACAAAGTTATTTATTGGTCACAAAATTCAAAAGAAATGATTCTTAAGACAAAATAAAAAATATAATATCCTAAGAGGCAAAAAGCTCAGAAGAGAGATGTAAGAAGATACATTTGTAGAAAATTGGATTGCAGATTTCCAATTCTGCTACTGTCAGTTTCTGAGTTTGACAAAAAAAAACCAAAACCTAACAACTGACAAACAAAACAAACCAACCAAGAAGGTGAGTTTCAGTCATATTCCTGAACAGAACAAATAACAACACTGACTCTGGACATCCTAATGTGGCAAAGAACCATGCACAGAGACAACAAAAGGTGGTAGACTGGGCAAATCATCTGGACAGATTTCTTTCTGTCCTTTAAAAATGTGTAAACCCTTTCCATTTTAAGTACATGGTGCCCCTTAAATTTAGAAATTAGGATGGATCCTTCGGTGTTTCCTATTAAACTGCAATGCTGATCTTATTCCTACAGTAGCTTTCTAGATGGGTTCTCATTTTGCATTTTAATAAATAAATCTGATAAAGAAACATTCTCTGTTGCTG
>VZTN01034386.1:74457-91938 GCA_013400515.1 Erpornis zantholeuca | reverse complement strand
GTTTTGGCAGCATCTGGCCAAAGAGGGAGAAAATATTTTGAAGAAAGGATAGGAGAAGGATGTATAAGTGTAGAAATATTAGTCACACTAAAATGAAACCTGCTGAGGCCAGATTTAATTGAACCCATAAACATATGTAGGATTTCAGGAAAAGGCAGTTTATTCACCTGTACAGCTGATGTTTAAGATTTGCATGAGTGAAAACATTTTAGGTTCCTCAAAGGGAATTTCCCTTGACTCCTCTAGTGACAGGCATGGCTCAACTCCCAGTTTGGATACCTAAACGAGCCTATGCACATCTGTGTCAACATATTACAGTTTGCATGTGAGGTCCATGTCTGGGCTCCCACTGGAGGGGATTTGAGCAGTGAAAACTAGAGGTGTTCATCTGATCCACTGGTAAATGTCCACTTCACAAAGAGCTGAATGTCTTTTAGTGTGCCTCTTCCTACTAAATCTCATAGAAGACACCCAAAGGTGTTCACAGATATGACGTCTTGTTTTCTGAATCTGTAGCTACCAAAGAATTTTTTGAAAATTCTAACTTTATCTTTTCCTTTTTTAAAAATGTTTATTTTAACCCTAGATGGCATTTATTCATATAGTTTCTCTGTGGTGCCACAAGTTTGCTTCAGTAATTAACTTGTCCAGCCAAGCTATGTTTTACAGGGTTTTTATTGCTGGTGTACTTAGGAACTTTGCTAAGCCAGAGTTCAAAATACATGTTTAAGTTGTTTACAAGATCAGGGCCTTGCTTAAATAAATGTGTGTGTTAATTTGAGCCTAATTGGCTTAATATTAACACCACATGACTATTAAGAATCGATTTAGTTTTAACACAGAGCATCACGTACATATCTAATTTAGAAAGCCCAGAGAAATTGAATGCAAACAAGTCTGAGAGTGTAGCAGTGAAGTTACAAATTTAAGTGCACAAGAGCCAGGGTACAGAAACAGTGTGGATCTTCCAGCGTAGCAATAATAATTCAAACATATTGTATCTATATAGTATTTTTATTACCAGTCAGACTATTAAATGCATACTTAAATCTATGCATGATATGCAATGTGGGCAAGTCTATTGTTCCTCTGAAAACTATAGCTTTTTCATTTCCTAATTGCAGTTTCATGGCACTGCCAAGGTTCTGTGTTTAATTTATACAGGGATTTCTATGGTTCTTAGAGCTGTTAATAGAATGGATTCACAAAGACCCCTACTATAAGGAAGGCAAGGCTGGTAAGAATGCTATTCATCATACCACCTTTCATCAGCAGGATTAAAAGAGTTTTTATCTACATTTTGCAAAAGGGAACAGAGTCACAAAGTGATGACCTCATTTACCTACTGCTGAGCAGCAGGCCAGTGGAACACTAATAATAAAACCAAGGCCACCCAGGTCCTAAACCAATGCCTTCAGTGAGGCACAGGATAGGTTATGAATCAGATATCTATATATACTGATACCTGACTCTGCAAGGATAATATAAATGTATGGGGCCAGAATCAAGGCAGGTCTGCTCCTAGGACCTGCTGGTTTCAGTAAATATAGATGTAACCTCTCAGTCAGACCAGTTCCTTGGGTGCAGATCCAGTGTTTATGTAGTGCATCAAAAGTGTCAAACATGCCTGCATGGATCTCCACATAATTCATAATTGACAGAATTTCAGCTTTCTTTTGAAGCTCCCCCTTGTTTTTTGCTTTGTTGGAAAACAACTAGCAAGCAAGCAAACAAAATCATTTCCAAGCATGACATAAATGAAACTTTTACATTGCTGTGATCTCAGGTTTCAGGCTGTCTTATTGTCAAAAAATTAGGTCTCTTAGCATTATAGTTTCATGATGTGGCACCCATTAGCAAAACACTTAAAGACATATCTTACCTGATTTGTGCAGCAACAGAAAGGGATTTCTGGAAAGTCAGGGAGCTGAGCATGAGTTTAGTAAGTCCCAAAAAAGAACAGCAATTATAAAATACCTGTGTCTGACCTCTACAAAGAACTTGTTCAGGGCTTCTCAGAAACACATGGAAAAAAGGATTTGTTATCCCAAAGCTGAGAGCCAGGACCAATCTACAAGTTACCCAGAGAGCTCTAAGGCACCTTCAAACATTGCAAAGCAAATACTGTACAGCCCCAGAAGTCCCACAAGTGAAATATCCCACAGTATGTTTTCTTTGCGCCACTAGACCCATGGCAATCTTGTTTCCCTCTTCTTGCCAGTTAAAAAGTCCTTGTGGACCATTCTAAGCATCTTGTGTGGGACTTTCAATGGTCCATCACTTAGAAATCAGAGACCTAAGGCTACTGGAATTGATGTTGTTATCCAGCTTTCCCTTGGGTTTGTGAATCTGGGTGTTTAATTTGTTACTTCTGTTTGTTACCCCAGTCTTTCATAGTGTATGCCATTAAACAGATACCTGCACATGCTTCATTCCATGCGTTCATGCCACATGTACCCTGATCTAATGCTAGATTCTGATGTTAGACAGGGATAATGTACCAAATGGATTCAGGGCTGAGGCTTGATGCCGTACTAACACCGTGATAGACTTTGCAGCCTGGTGTTCAGTGGCACTGCTTATATTAAACACAATAAAATTGCATTTACCTCTTGCAGATGCAGACAGGAAACTGTGTGTTCCCCTGCGGGGGATCTGCACCACTGGAGAAAAGGAGTTATCCTTTTCTTTCTGCTGTGCTTCGCAAGTGTGAGCAGAGGGATGGACTAAGACCTCATCAGAGGAGCTCCATCTGGCTCAGACTCAAAGGGAGATCACAACATCTCCAAAGCCAAATTGCCTATCCATTATCTTGCCCAAGCTTCCTGAGCATGTGACTTGGTGCTGCTCCAAGTCAGCAGCTGAGCACCACAGAACACCCCGGGCAGCCATTCTTCAGCACAGCTGCAGTGCCAGTGGACAGTGCAATGCCCAGAGTAGATTAGCTCAGCTGGAAGGGGTGTCAGCTCCAAACTTGCAGCAACCCAAAAATCATCCTGTGGGATTGATGTCACCTCTTTGAGGCATGGGCATCTAGTGCAGGATGGTAGTATGAGTTTCCTCTGAAAGTTCCTTCTCCCTTCCTTAGAGGCCAGAAGGGCCTTCTGAAGACTCATTCCACCATAAAGAAAAGGAATGTGAATCAGCTTATGGAAAGGACTCTCTCTACTGCTTATAGGTAGATCTAAAGTAGCAGTGACCTATTCCATAGTGGGCAGCAAAGATGGATCGCACCTTAATCTGGAATCAAATTTTACAACTGGGGGAGTCCATGGCAGCCACCAAATCAGTGTGCTTTGTCTAATCACAATAAGGAGCACATTTCTTTATTTCCCATAAACCAGCAGTTAACATTTTGATATGTATTTCCTTCTGCTTAATAGCCTAAAAAGAGTAGAAAACAATCGCAGTCATCCTTGTCCCATGCCTCTACTTTGGTCAGATTTTCAGACATTTCTTAGCAAACAGGTTACAGCTTTAAGATATAAATGTAGTCCACAAGTTCAGGCTCAAAAATGGGAAGAAAGAAAAAAATAGTAGGTTGTCAGCTGTCTTTAAAAAAGTGCGTGCATCAGAAGAGAAAATAAAGACAGTATTGCTGTGCATAGGAGACTTCAGAAGCATTCAGTTAATACTTACATTTACTTTAATGATTCCATTTAAACTGTCATTTTCAGCATTTACCTTGCAGCATTCAAAAGCAACTACACTTACACATTCTCAACAGACTCAGTGCCAGTCTCCGATAGAAGGGGAAAAAAAAAAAGTAGAAAAAAGAGGAAAATGAAAAGTGCCATACAGTACGTTTCAAAGAACAAATTTCTTGCAGGAAATTAGCAGTAATTTTGGGACCACAACTGTTGAAGAGAAGTAAGTTTCAAGAGAAAAGTGAGTAGAAACAGAAGGTAGAAGTAAAGACAGGCTCATTGCAAGGCTTAAAGAGGAAGAGGGAAATATTTTGAAGCAGGAGCTCTGGAATCAGTGTGCTCTACCCTGTAAAATCCTGCATAAATCACATCACCACCTTTGTCTCACATGGTTTGTACCATCAGGAGCAATGAAGCCTTGCTCACGCTGGCACTCCAGAGCTTGGGTTTGCCTCCACAGGTGGAGCTTTGTGGGCGCAGCTCTGGGTTGGGATCTGGTTTGGGTTCACTGTTGATACAGCTTTTCTCTGTGGCCTTGGGTGAGCTGATAAACTGCTTACTTGCTTTGACAGAGGTGCTCTTGACACACAGGTGCTGTGCTGTGATTTAAGCCCTTCTATGCTCCTCTCAGCTACAGATTCTCTCCCTGATGTCCAGAAGAACAAGAGGATGTGAAGCCTCGCTTCCTCGTCTCTAGCTCACATCCCAGCATCTCAGGTTAATCACTCTCAAGGCTGCATTGCACTGCAGTGCCAGGGTTCAGACATGGAACCTCTGCTGCAAGAGGAATAGTGCCTGGACAAAGGGCTAGCTGAGAACCAAGGGCTGCATGGGTTGCATAATGCTGTTTTAGAATCATAGATCTGTTAAGGTTGGAAAAGACCTCTAAGATCATTGAGTTCAGCCATATATCATGGAATCACACACTTACTAAATGGTTTGGATTGGAAGGGACCTTATCAATTATCTAGTCCCTAATCCCCCTGCCATGGGCAGCGACACCTTTCACTAGACCAGGTTGCTCCAAGTCCCATCCAGCCTGGCCCTGAAAATTAGGAAATCATCAAGTCCAACCACATCTGGTTGAACAGTCTCTCGTCTGCAAAAATAGGTTGAGAATAACATCCCCATTGTCAGGCTGCTCTCCATACACCAGAAGACTTCTGATAAACTCTGCACAGCCTCTGTAAATCTTGGAGCTTGTGTCCCTTAAATTTGCCTTTGACCATTCATGAAACAGCCTGAAATTGAAGCTCTTACAATTCCTGTCATCTTGAGTCTGTTTACCCGTCTATTTTACTCTCATAAGATCCCACCTGGAGTGTTGCATCCAGCTCTGGGGTCCTCAACATAGGAAGGACATGGACCTGTTGGAGTGAGTCCAGAGAAGGCCATGAAGCTGCTTCAAGGGCTGGAGCATCTCTGCTATGAGGAAAGGCTGAGAGAGCAGGGGTTGATCAGTCTGGAGAAGAGAAGGCTCCAGGGAGATCCAGTGCCTAAAGTGGTTACAAGAGAGCTGGAGAGGGACTTTAAGCGAGGGCATGGAGTGACAGGACAAGGAGGATTGGCTTCAAACTGAAAGTAAGTAGGCTTAGATTACATATCAAGAAGAAATTCTTGACTGTCAGGGTCCTGAAGCTCTGGCACAGGCTACACGGAGAAGCTGTGGCTGCCCCATGCCTGGAAGTGTCCAAGACCAGGTTGGATGGGGCTCTGGGACAACTGGTCTAGTGGAAGGTGTCCCTGCCAATGGAAGGGGGTTGAAATTATATGATCTCTTAGTCCCCTTCCAATCCAAACCATTCTGGGATTCTGTGATGATTGATTAATGGAAATGTTTCCTTTGCTGTTTGGGAGTATCTCTTCAGTTGCAGGTTTCTAATAAGAGAAGACAGGAGAAGAGAGGTTTATTCTCATTTTTGTACCATGGAAAAAGGGGGCTCAAACGTTATAGGATGTTTCTCTGTATCCAGATAATAAAACAGATGAAGGGAGGTAGATGTTACATATCTGTTGAAACATTTCCTTACTCTGTAGCTCTTTGAAGAATTCATTTAAACCAGACATTTTGGAAACTTAAGTCTTGTGTTTATGGAGTAAGTGGAAAATCTGAGGTTAAATGCCAAGGGACCTCCCTGGGCCGTGGAGATATTAATGGCATCCTGCTGCCTGCAAGACACACTCCAGCTACAGAAATGTGTGAAATTAGGAACACCACTTTCTTTTCTTTTCTTTCTTTGGATCCCCTCCAAATTCACCTCTGTCTTCTCTCTCTGGATGCAAACCAAAGACAGTAGAAGCTGCAGCATGTATCCTCAGGAGCGCCTCTGCAGATTAAATGCCCGCAGCTATTGTGCATCCAAAGTCTCTAATGAAAAATCCTTTCTGTGACAGAGGAAAATTCAAAATCTAAATACAAAATGGAGCCAAATTACCTACTCTTGCTATGGGAAGTCCAACATACAATTAGAAACTCATGTGCCTGCTTTTTTTTCATGAAAAAAGAAAAAGATGAAGAAAAAAGACAAGACAAGAAAAGACAAGAAAAGACAAGACAAGCAAAAAAGGAAAGGAAAGGAAAGGAAAGGAAAAGAAAGGAAAGGAAAGGAAAGGAAAGGAAAGGAAAGGAGAGAAGAGAAGAGAAAAGAGAAAAGAGAAAAGAAAAGAGAAAAGAGAAAAGAGAAGAAAAGAAAAGAAAAGAGAAGAAAAGAAAAGAAAAGAGAAGAAAAGAAAAGAAAAGAAAAGAAAAGAAAAGAAAAGAAAAGAAAAGAAAAGAAAAGAAAAGAAAAGAAAAGAAAAGAAAAGAAAAGAAAAGAAAAGAAAAGAAAAGAAAAGAGAAAAGAAAAGAAAAGAAAAGAAAAGAAGTTGATGATTTTTTATCTCTGGAGCAGGGGAAAATGGACATTGTAATGTAAATTATTGGGGTTTACAGACTCTGTTCAGGACTGTGGGATGCAGAACTTCATATTAAGAAGAAATAAGGGGTCTGAGCCACTGCCTGGAGTTTCCCCTGGAGTGGCTCTGGTAGCTGTTTTAGAGACAAGCACAAGAAACTCTGCAGAAGGCAGATATGGAATAACTGGCCTACAGGGAAGTTTCTTCCTCAGGTTCGTTAATTAGAGGCTACCTAAAGTCTCCAAGCATAAGGATTTATATCCTGGGACCAAGCAGTGCTGAGAAAGAGCTGCTGGTCTCTGTCTGGGTTGTAAAGTGCTTCTTCCCAGGCAAGAAATATCCCGGGAAATCTCTTTGCTGTCAAAAACCAACACGTGGTCAGGCTTTCTGGAGTGTCCACAGTTCTCCAAAGGAGCTCAGCACTTCCAAAGTGCCAGGGTGGGCCTTATTTTTGGGTGACCCTCTTTATGGCTCTGCAGAAGGGATTGTGATAGCTCCCATCTGTGGCTGGCTGCTCTGAGATATAGAAAATGGGAATCTGGTATCAAGGATCCATGAATTCTGAAATACCCTATACAGCCAACCACTGGCCATGGCAATGGTGTTGTGGCAGCTGCCTACAAGGAAGGACAACCTGTCTGTTCAGTGTTCACCATATAATTAAGGCTGAGCTATGCACTGAAGGTCCCTGATTCCCCATGGTATCCTGGGTCAGGAAACTCTCTAAGGAAGGTATTTCACCCTTAAATGTTGTGTGTAGAGCGGATCAGACCAAAATGCTGTATTTTTGTCGGAAAACTTGAAGCCAGTAAAATGACATGTTGATGGAGCAGTTAAAAATGAAATCCATCTTCTCAATAAGGTGCGGGCAATCTAGTCTCAAAATTTCAGAACAGGAGGCATTTTTTTATTTCTTCAAAGTTAGTTTTCACAAGGACAGTCATTATTGTATAACAGCATTTTAAAGCATGCAAATGTTTTTAAAACAAACTGTAACAATTTCTATTTATTGTCAGAAACAATTTTATTGACCAAAACTTTTGCTTTGCCTTATTTTAAAATTATGTCTCCATGGAAAAATGTTTTTTTTCCAGGGTGGGAGAGGGGCTAGACTCAATTCAAAGCAGAAAAAGAGCTGTTGCAGGCTTGCAATGTGTTTAATGAAGAAGGACATCTGTTTTCTGTGTAATGCTAGTTTAAAGTTTTCAACACTTTGACAGGTGGAGCCTGTAACTATAGTGGGTGATGAGGAGAGTGGGAAGCACAGAGAAGACAGAAGGGGAAGGAGATATGAAAGTGCTAAGGATGTCCAGCTAGTGACAAGAGGGAAATGTTTTCTTTTATGAAAGAAAATATTAAGCCAATAACATTTTATTTTATATTTCATCAAAAAAAAAAAAGATTTTCCAAAACTATTTGTAGTTGAAATTCTGAAGAACTTGGCATAAAAATAAGTATGTTTAAATCAATTCCAAATTTCATTTGCTTAAACTAAGTGGAGACCTCTTTAAGAAACTGTTTTCTTCTTGCCTTCATAAAACAAGACAGAAAAAAACCTCCCAAAGTAAAAAACCAGAACAAGCAAACAACATTTCTCCTCTGAAATGACCCTCAAAACACAATCTTTCAGTATAACAAAAAGTTCTGCAAATGCTTTCTAAACTAAAAAACACATCCTTTTCTTGGTAAAACATGAAAAAATTACACAAACCAAACTGATAAATACAATTGAGCTGCTGTGGTGTTAACTCAAAGCTGGTCAGTTTAATTTCCGACGTGCCACAGGAACATGTGCAGCGAGTGCTGGCTGCGACCTGCCACAGCTTTCTGCAGCTCCTGGTTTGCAGCCCTGGGGTGGCCAGTGCAGGTGGACTTGGGCTGATCTGAGCTCCTCTGCTCTTGCTTCTGTCTGTCCACCTGTGAGATCACCAGCTAACAGTGACAGGGAAGGCAGGACATGTTCCTGGCACAGAGCTGGAATGAGTATGAAGTTTCTGAACCCAAGGTCCAGGTTGCGATGGGATCTTGCAAAAAAAAAAAAAAAAAGGAAATTGTAATTTAAAACACTGGTTATTTATTTGAAGCAGGCACTTATATTCCAGTAATTAATTATGAATTTGAATAAATGGTTCACTCTCTCTTTCATGATTGCTAATTTGGGATCTGGGTCACAAAACTGAGTGCAACCCACTGGGAGTCACTGACTCTGACAAACTCAGCCCTACTGGGATATTTCTTCATTCAAAAGCCAGCAGATGAATGGGTTGCAGCATGAAATGAGCAATTCATCCCACCCAGACGTCATGGAGATGATGAGTCCATACCTACTTCTCAGTGCTGGAAGGCAGTTGGATACAAGAATGGATTCTGACCTCTTTTTTTTTTTTTTTTTTTTACATAAAACTGTCTATCTGCAAAATGTCTTATCTGCACTTAGGCTGGCCTAAAGTTTTCTGCACTGGGGTGGCTGTATTCTTTCTCCCCATCCTCTCTAATTTTTTTAATCGGGAGCCTGCCTGTACCCACACCATTTGTAACTGCTTGGGGGAGCTGTGACAAGTAAATTTCAGTCTCTCAGTGGAGCTGATATTCTTAGAGCTTCAGGAGCAGTCATCATGAAGGGAAAAACTGTGGATGCCAATAAATTATTGAAGAAAGCAGGAGAAATATTTCCTTCTGTTGACACACTGGCATTCACCTTTGGGAATGTAATCATGGGAAAGGTAGGCAATCTTTTGTCATAGGAACCTTTTGCTGGGAAAATTCAGTCTTTTTAAAACCATAGCTCTCAACATGGAAGGGATATTCAAGCTGTAGGGACATCTGAGTCTACTATGCATCATTAAAACGTGCTACATGATACAACATGAGGTTTTAGGACATAAACACCTCCAGCTCCATGACCCCATGGGCCAAGGTCTGTCCAGGAGTGGAAGGGTTTTCTGTGAATAAAGCAAGGCAGTCTTGAAAAAGTCAGAGTATAATCATGGAAGAATGTAAAACTCAGAGGAGGGCAGGAGGCTGAAGGCACAGAGACCTGTTATGCTAAAACACAGAACGAGCAAGGACATGTTTACCAGGAAGAGCAGTTCCTTCCCTCTCAGACTGTACCTCAGGGAATGGATGGAAACGGGGCTGGAGACCTGGGATTGTGCAGGGGCTGCTTCTTTTTGCCTGGAACTCTGTCCCTCCCACCTTCTGCCATCAGTGACAAAAACAAAGCTTCCCAGACCCAGCAACAAGGAGGATTTGTTCCTCTGAATTTTGAATTCTGCTTGGAAAGCCATCAAATTAGCACTGATGTTTTATTCCAACATCAGAAACGGCAGGGAAAAACACCCAGGAGCTCCCTGGATTTAAATCCACAAAATCAGCTCCAGTTTTGTTTAGACAAGATGAGTGANTCACCAATTTACTGGTTTACAAAAATCTAAAACTGCCCCTCTGGCAAATTAAGGGATTACGTCAATCATTCAAGTCCAGTCTACCTGACAACAGCACGCAGCAACAGGGCAAAAGGTTTGATGCTCTGCTGGAATGTGATAAGGAGAAAATGCCAAATGACACATAGGCAAAGTTATTACCAGCGAGATGAAGACAAACTGGAGGGAGTTCAGAGAAGTGCAGCAAAAATGATTAGAGAGCTGGAGCGGTTGATTTACAAGGAAAGTTTTACAAGAACAACCGTCAATATGCACAGCAGGGCTGAGCAACATCTGAGGGGGAGAGGGAGCCCATTGCAAACGTCTGAACAGCACAAACACCCAGGGAGGAACAAAATTACCCCAGGGGGAAATAACTAGGATAATGGGTTGAAATTAAGGGAGAGAAGATAAGCATCAAAATAACTTCTCAGTGGAAAGACTGTGGAATAATTTAATATGGGAAGACGTGGAAGTCCAAACCAAACAAGCTATAAATTCCTTCCCAGAGACTCTGCAGATATAAGCATCAGCAACAATTAGCTTTAGAAACCCAATATTTCTAAGCAATAAGTATCAAAGCTTTCAGGGGAAGCCAGGTGTGAGAAGCCATTTAAAAGGGATGGTTTCCAGATAATTCAGTGACAACTTTCTTGCTGCTCAAAACCGTGTCAGGGAGAAGATGGAAAAGGCTCCAACTTTCAGTTTAGTGCATGAAGTGAGCATGCTGGAAACCCCCAAAAGTGCAGTTTTGGCAACGTGGTCACTATCATACTCCCTG
This sequence comes from Erpornis zantholeuca, assembly GCA_013400515.1. Taxonomy (NCBI): domain Eukaryota; kingdom Metazoa; phylum Chordata; class Aves; order Passeriformes; family Timaliidae; genus Erpornis; species Erpornis zantholeuca. Next base: position 81,193 of record VZTN01034386.1, on the reverse strand, counting down.
ATGAATAGTTTTCCGGTTGAGATAGTTGGTCTAAATCTGCCTCCAGTCTGGAGTGACTGGAAATCAACACCAGATAATGGCTGCGTGGTAGAAGGTGTGACATGAGTTAATGCACTCAGCTGAATTTCTACTGGCTATTGGACATGTTCTCACACTAGAAATGCTTTGAACAGCAGGATCAGCATTAATTTAACTTGTATGCTGACAATCTTGCCAAAGAAATCCGGAAGGGGGTGCACATTAGTAATGAACTGCACGTTCACCTTCGGAGTGAAGTCATTAGCAAGGTAAACTTTACCTCATGGGCTCTGAGCCTCATCCGTACCACCACCTCACCCAACTCCTGCGTGGGATGTCAGATTGCAAAGCAAATAATTTAGCCTTTTTCCTGAGCACACTAGAAAAACCTGTAATTAAGGAAAAATTGCATTATAGAAATATTGTTTTCTAGACATTGTTATTATTTAGATAACTCTGTTTGGGCTGTTTCACGAGCAGGACAGGCATGAGCATTTTGTTGCCTGTGACCACATACATCTGGTTGTACAGAAGGTAGTAATAGCTGCAATGAGTAAGGAAGCAGCACAGGAATCTCTTACAGAGTAGTATTTGAAGGTCTGGCTGAGTAAAGCCACTTAGACCATTTCCAGTTTATTGTTGTTACACTTTGGTGTGGCTTTCCAGTAATTTATAGGGGTGTTTGTTGAGTTCATGAGCTCTTGAGACCTGCATCCAATAAAATAGTGATGTACTTTCTCTTGACTGAAGGCAGAGGCATATATCATTGCATGCAGTGGGTCTGATATCATTTTATGCCAGTTGGGGAAAAAGGCTGTAAGGCTCTAACTTAGTCAAAAGAAGTGGAAAAGTTTAAAAAAAAAAAAAAGTCAATAAAGGACACTGCAGTGTGAAGGGCACTGTTTTGTTTTTAGTTACTTCAGATTGACACATTAAGTTAGCAGGCAAAGAATTTGGTAGGTTAATCTTATATTTTTCTACAAGATCCCATATTAGTTTATGATCTCTTTCCAAGCTTGATATAGAGGCACGGAAGTTAATGAGCAGCTATTAGATTTACCATTATTTATTTACACACATATATTCCCATAAATTTTCATCTGTATTTTAACATTTCCAAGACACAGAGTACTAATCCTTTATGTCCTTGCAGTGTTAACAGCAATATCCTTTTAAATTTAATTAACATTTTAAAAAGTTGCCCCTACCTCTACCATTAGCCTCTTCCCCTCTATCAAACAATAACTGATGAATAAGACTTGGTTGATTAGCTGTACAGAAGAGAAAAAAAAAAAACAAACCAAAAAAACAAAAGGAGTGAGTTTTACTCTTAAAATAACTCCTTTCTTTCCACCTACAGACTAGTCTAGACATTCCACAGTCAGTCAGCATGCAGAACAATCCCGTCATGTAGAAAACAATCCAGAAAGAATACCAGTTTTTCTAGAGTGACTGTGTGCATCTGTATAAAATAAATATAAAAGTCTCCTCCTTGCAAAAGACAAAGCCAGAAGTGCCTTTGTTGGCTTTCTCAGAAGTCTCAGCTCACTGCCATGTGAAGAAAAAGGACCCAGAGGCCTCTCTGATGTCACATCAGCTGGTGGCACAGCCCACGAGAGTGACTGAAAGATGATCTTCAGATGTAGCACAACAGGATCCTGGCTGAGGACAGCCCAGCTCATGACCTCGCAGCAGCCAAGGCTGGGGCAGAAGTGATGGGGCTTTGCACATCCATGTGAAGCACCAGGTGATTTCAGGGAAGTAAATATTTCTGCTGGCCAAATATTCCTGTTAGCTTTCCCTGGCCCTGGGCTGCAGGGGTGCGGAGGCATTGCTTGTGCCCAGCTCGGGCTCCTCCATGACATGGGCAGAAGGTGGTGCTGGTAGGGACACAGCCAAACCCCAAAAAGCCTGGTGCTGCCAGTGAGCTGCTCTGGGCACAGGCCATTTGAGGAGGGGTGAGTGGAAACTTTTGTTTTGCTTGTTAAATTCAGCTTGGGATTTCTCTGTGACTGCTACCAGCGGAAAGTGTTAGCACATGAATTATTTAATATAAACTCAGGGACTGTAGTAAGTCTTCTGACTGTCTGACTTCTGCAGAGATTTCTTTAGCTGACAGATGCTGTAGATGCATTTTCCAGTCCTAGATTGTACCTCATGGTGGTACCCCAAAAAGGCTTGAGCAGGGAGACCTTAAGAGAAAAGGGCTCTTGTGTAGAGAAATCAGCTAGGATTCAAGCATATAATTTCTATTGTTAAATCAGTTTTAAGAAAGAAAGAGATCATAATTCAAAAGAAAGGTCATCTTTGATCTTTCTCTATCTCCTTGCTTTCTTTTTACTCCCTTTGTTCAGGAAAGGAATAAAACCCACATTATTACCCAGAGGTAAAGGCTTAAAGGGAGCATGGGCTATTATGGATGCCCCAGCTGTATTTTCCCCTCTCTATCTGAAGTCAGGGAGCCTTTCTATTACCAACAGTGAATACACCTAAGTACAAATAAATGTTGCCTTGAAGAACTTATAAGACAAATGTGGGGATGGAGGAAAGGAAGCTGCTGCTGCTGAGATGGGGAACTGAGGCTCAACAAGGTTAAGTGGCTTTCTGGAGGTCGCTCTGGAAGCCCAAGATCGAGCTGGGAAGAGAACCAAACTCTTCTGAGTCATCATCCCCTGACAAGCCCATCCTTCTTCTTTTCCTACTAAATGGAACAATCCTGCATTGGTTGTGGTGTAATGGTCTACATGACCGGGTAGGTCTTTTCCATTTCCAATGTCTATGATGAAAGTAATTCTGCTTAATGGGGATGCAGTCAGCTGGTGCCAATGGTTAAGTGTTGCTTAACCAGGTGTTAAATAGGTGTGAAATTCCAAGCTCTGGGCTTTGAATGCAGAAGTTGCCAAATGAAAATGAAAATAAAATAAAACAAATAGCAAAAGGGAAGGAAAAAAATGGAGAGAGAGTAAAGGAAATGCCCTGGCGTATCAGATCCGTGTGCTTATGTGCATTCTATTGTTTTCCTTCTACTCCTGTATTTCTAAGAGGTTTTAAATAGCATGTTTACTTAATAAGGTTAAGAGCTGTAGAATACCCAGCTCTATTTATGTACACTCTTCCTTCTTTCTCTTTTTATTTTTTTTTAATGTATGCAATAACTCGTTTTTTATCATCTGTCACTTTCTTTTGCAATGTCACCTTTAACTCACTGATGAAACCCACTGTTCTAGTGAGCTCTGCTTTCCCTGTGACCTGTTTATTTAATGTGTATTAAGAGCACTACCAACTGTATTCAGGCATCAGACAGGTAACACTCCACCTCTTTGTCTTAAGTTATTTCCTTAACACTATTTTTACTGTCTTAGAATTTTCTATAGAAAGCATATCTTGTGTCTTTATGCATGTTACTTTTATGTACTTTTTCATGTGATATAATATTAGTGGCTCTTCATCCTCACTGTTGTTTTTTTGGTTTTTTTTTTTTTTTTTTAGTGGGGGGAATTTCACAGACTCCTTTTCATTCTGCTGGGGAATCTCACTCTGGTCCAATCCTCACCATTCTTCCCTTCAGTGCTTTAAAGTTTGACACATCTGAAATCCATAAATTATTTCACAGCCATCAGTGTTTCTTCCCAGGTTAAATTATTTAATGGCATTGTTTTACTGAAAGGTTCAGATTAGCTGCTGACACTTATTGACAAGAAGAAACACATCCTTCTACAGAGATAAAACATATCTTTTATTAAAGAAGGGAGTGAGGTAAGACTGGGTTCCTGTCTTCTTCTCACATGAGGAGGAGGAAATCAAGACATTTGGCCCTTTAAATGACAGTGTGCCATGGAGACATGTAGCACTGTGTTTTATTCTCTCCCTTTCCCTCTGAGAACCTTATTTTAACATACTCATTTCACTTCCTCCATCCTTCAGGTTCTAGTCGTAATCTCCAACAGTAATTGCCCCATGGAGAGTGGAAGATTAAGGGATTGCAGCTGAAGAATTAAGCTCTAGGCTTTGATTTCAGTGGGTTTCATTGTGTGCCTGGAGCTGCCATCCCAAGGATTCGAAAAGCTCAGCACCCCCGGCACTCCCCTGTCCTCACCCAAACCCACACTGGAGGGGTTTCCTTCTGGGTCAGGACCAGAGCAGCACCAGAAATCTGACTGGTGTTCTGCTTTTCCTTGGCAAACAGCAATTTGACCCCAGGTTGCTCCAGGAATTTGCTGGTGTGAAACGCACGCGAGAGAAAAAAAAATATCAGCAAAAAAACCCAACAGAACACAAAACTCTTATTAGCAGCACTGAGCCCATGGGCTCAATCAAAAGAAAAACAAAGCTCACACATGCAAACACAATCATATATATGTATGCACCTCTGTATATACAGAGCAAGAACTCATTTCCATAGGCATGCTATTGTAGCAAACAGCACTCTTCTCCCTTGATTTCAGCAGACCCTTTCTACCTTTGCTGTGCAGAATTTGACACTTCACTGCAATGCTACAGAGAATAGCACAGTCTTCCTCACGAGGAAGTGCTATGAATTCAGTTCTTGTTGCTTCTTTCAGAAGAAAGAACTGAAGAAGAACTGGCTGAGTTTGGGGATTCACCCCAAATTGCTTACAGAAACATCAGAGCAGATCCTGAGGAGATGTAAAAAGAGGTGGCAAGGCAGTGCTCTGTCCCAGCATGGCTGTTTGTCCTCATGGAGAGGGGTGTGCCAGGGAAGAAAAGGCTTTTGGAGTGATTTGGGTCTCTGCAAAGGAGAGGGCAGCAGGTGTTCTCTGCAGGACAGGAAAGTGGTGGTGAAAAAGGCACCTCTGGCTGGCCCAGGCATCACTTTGGGATCCCAGCCTCAATCCATGGGATCTAGTTGGGTTTTCATCATTATTAGGTAGACAGGAGGAGAATTGGTACAGTCCCCTACCCTTGATGTTTTCAGCAGTATCTGCTGCACCTGGGACACTTTAAATTGCTGCCTTCTGCCTGCATGGTTTATCTCTGCCCAAATAATTCAAATCTGTCCAAAGCTGGCAGTACAAACAGTAATAAAGTTCATAGTGGTTTTGCAGCAAGTACATTGTTGCAAACCACCTCTTGCATAGACGTTCGGTGCTGCTATCCCCTGATCACCAAAACACAGAGAGGAAAATACATAAATGCATTAGTGACAGCCCTTTGGACTCAAGAAGGCATGAAAAAAAACCAGTCTAAAAGGATTCTACACAATTTTTGTCCTTTTTCTTGATCCAGGAGACATTTTGGTTACTGAAAGAATCTTTCAGGTAGACACTTCAATGACATTTTTACTACAAAGAGGTTTTTTTTCCTTTGCAAAAATTTGTGTAAGAGTCCGGGAAATAGTTTTATTGGAGCATCTATAAGATTTTTTGTACCCTAGTTTCTGGAGTATTTTTTGGTGGGGGAGGGATTGTTTTTCTTTTTTTAAATTAAGAACCAAAAAAAGAAGAGAGCTTGTGTTTGAGGCTTCTGGTAGACAGAATCAAGTTTCCTCTCTGTCTGAAAACTGCAGGGGCTTGATGCTATGTGCCTGGTTTATGTGAAAGAGCTACATGATGGTGAAGGCAGTGCCAGACCTATTTTCTTTCCCTACGAGTCTTGTGAGAAATTCTACCCTCAACCAAAACAAGCCCTCTTCCCCCATCATGGGGGGAAAAAATGAAAAAAAAAAAAAACATGTAAACATGTTTATCTGAAATAGTCCTAGTGCTGGCATAGGAAGAAAAGGGATCCCTGGGTGATGGCCCAACCCTACAAGGAGCCAAACACCCTGTCCTCCTTCTGAGAGCAGAGCATGCAGCTACAGCCAAGCAGAGTGTCTGGGGTACATGACACCCTGCAAGATGTGTCCCCAAGAAGAAAATAAGGGAAATGAAAGAGGTGGAAAAGGATGTTAAAGCTGCTGTCTCATTCTCCACCGAGTATGCCTGTTCTCTCTCCAATCTGAAAGGAAAACATCTATATTTCTGTAGGACAGCTTAATGCCTCCGTGATCGGATAATGTGCATTACAGCCTTCTTTGCTATTCTCAGAAGAGTGCTCCCATGCCCTGCTTATACGTAGGACACACACATCTGTGAGGAAAAATACTGTGTCCTTCAGTTTCATCTTGGATTTGTTCAAAAAGTAACTCCACACTTGCAGCCTGCCTCGCAGGAGCGCAAGAGGGAAAAAGGCAGCAGGACTCGCATCTCCCTGACTTTTAGGTTAAAAATGACATTAATATGGCAAAGCTTCTTTCAGGACTTCATAATTTCCACCAGCAGAAACGAGACGAAGGCCCCAATCACATATGTGCTCAGACATGCAGAAGCAAATGCCAAAATGAATTAACTGGAATAGCTCTATTAATTTATGCCTCGGCAGTAATGACCTTAAGACACAGAAGAATTATATATTAATTTGTTTCTAGTGTATAACAGTGCTAAGTTAACACGTTTAGGAGAACACACTTCCCTCACCTCCTGCTGGGGAGGTAAATGAGGCAGTGTCTGATGGTGACAAACCAGACCAGCTTTCCACTAGATGGCAGCTGGTGCCTGCACAACCTCCAGGCATATTTTGGTGCAGCAAATTCTTTTTTTTTTTTTTTTTTCTCAGTGCTAATCACCTCACAAGCTGGAAAATGGGCCATTTCTCTCCTCCCTCTCCCCATCTTTGTTGCTCACTTATTGGGGAGGAATGGGAGAGAATAAGGGAGGGG
>VZTN01034386.1:57722-74449 GCA_013400515.1 Erpornis zantholeuca | reverse complement strand
GGGGGATCACTTGACCAGCACGGTTTGTGTCAGTCCTCCATCTGCTGCGGAGCTGGCCTGATTTTTTTTAAGCCAACATTGGCTCTGTGCATGCAATGGGACAGATAAAACCGTGTGTGTGTGTGTGGGTGGGTTGGTAGATGTGGTCAGGGGGAGACAGAGAGGCTGGTGCTGAGAAGTTTTTCCAGAGGGCTTTGCAGCAGGGATGGCCAGCAGGCTGAGCTCGTCGGGGAGGAAGGGTTTGTGACCAGGTGAAGGGATGGAGTCAAGGAGGGAAGGCCATGGGGTGAGATGGGGAAGAACATCCCTGCACAGTTCCCTGAGATCTGCACCAGCCTGAGGGAGGCCAGTGCCACAGCCGGAGAGTTGGGTGTACTAAAGTTTGACATCACTCAAGAGGAACACAGAAACAGACTCATGGAAACACAGAAATAGAGAATGATGTAAGTTCAAACGGACCTTAAAGATCATCTCATCATCTTGTTCCCACCCCCCCTGCCATGAGGAGGGACACTTTCCACTCAGCCAGATTTGCTCAGAGTTTCATCCAGGCTGTCGTAAATAAACCTGACACGTTCAAAGGTGCTGTCCTCAGGCTTTGTCCCTCTTCTGGGAGGGAGTGGTGGGGGATAAAAACATCAAAATTGGTATGGAGTTTGCTGCTTTTCAACAGGACCATGTTAAGCATTCTAAACACTTTTCCTCTTCTACCCAGGCCTTCCCTGTCCAAAATAACAATTGTTTGTGCAGAACTTTCGACTCGAGACCTGGAGCTTTCAGTCGTACCTAAGCTACTTTGTGAATGCTTTCTAGCTTGTGCAGAGGGAAACTGAGGCACAAGGCAATGCCTTGCCCAGTGATGATATACATTTTCTTTTTCTCTCCTCTATATGATGGGCACTGTAGTGGGCCAAGGTGGTGAGGTCCCTGCTACTGCAGCCTGGAGAGGGTGATAACATGACAGGGCTGTGAGGCTCCCTTGAGGCAAAATCTTGTGTTTGGAGAAGGTAGACAAACATGCCATCAGTTCTGATCATTTAGATTTCTCTCTTATGAGAGATATGGAAGGTTAATTTTCTCTTCTCTGAAAAGCAAGTTGTAATCAGCAGGTTTTGTTCTGAGCTGAAGTTATCTTCAGCCTTCTCTCCCCACTTCACCCCCCCTGGCCACACTGAAGGTTCTCCCTCTCTCTTCAGACCTGCTGCTGCATTGCCAACATTGGCCCTTTCTCCCCTGTTCTGCTGCTCCTCTGCAGCAGCTTTTCAGTTAACAGATTGTTACAGTTCCACTCCTTACCTTCTCTTCCTCCTTCAAAACAGAAAGCAATGACCAGACCCCAATGACAGCATCTCTGCAGCTGCAGGGTGTCTCCAGCTCTTCAGCTGCTTCCAAAAAGTTCGATGCATCAGGCAGGAGATGCTGCGACACACCAAATCTCCTCTGACTAATTTTGCCTTGACTTTCCCAATTTTTCCCTCATCTCCTGTCGTTTGTAGTTGAGTGCCTTCCACTAGGTCCCAAGATGGCTTATTTGCTCCCTTGGGGCATTGCCAGCTGCCATATATGAGTTTCTCTTATAGAGATTGAATGAAAACATATACTGTGCTGGAGTGTTAACTTGTAATGCAGCTATCAGCAGAAGTACATATCACTCTGGGTGGCATTAGTCAATTATGACAGAAAGCCCATTGGCGACACAAGTCAATTGATAATAAAGCATAATCTCTCTTCCCCCCGTCACATATTTACCAGCCATGAACTACTGTAGCATATTTCCTATTCACAGATGAATGCCCCAGCCGTTCGGATGGGTATTTTTCAGAGCTGAATGCAATCTAGAGGGTTAATGGCTCCAGTGCAGTGGTCTGAGGATAAAGCCACTGCAGGTGCACGGCTAAACGGGGAGTTAATTGGGTAGCAGGTGAACATAAACAGAGAGCACAGAGGGTGTGGAAAAGGCTTCAGTGAGGAGGAAGGACCGGTGGGAATGCGGAGCTGTAGAGCCCCAAAACAAAAACGTATTGAACTTTCCTTCCCTGTGCCGCAGTCTTTGTTGCACAGAGCCTCTGCTCTTTGTGTGTTGCTTGACTCTCCAAAATGCTGCTGCTCTTGCTCTCATGCTCCCAGCCTGGGATACAGGCAGGAAGCATTCCAGCCTCTGCTGCTGGAGGACAGGGCTTACAGGGGTTGTTTGTGGATGATTCTTCTCGTGCCATGAGGATGGCATGTGGAGGGGAGGAAGGCTCCCTGAGATGGTGGGGATGGGATGCTATGGGGAGGCAGAGCCAGAGACTACTCCTCTCTTTTCAGGGCATAAAACTGGAGCCTGGGAGATGGAGAGGGGGGAAAAAGAAGCATAATCAGGCAGATGGAAACCGCTGACCTCGACAGTGCTGGACAGTGCAGTGAGCCATCAGCCAGGCAGGGATGGGAGCAGTGAGGCACAGAGAGGTGAGCAGGCACATCAAAGGGCAGGGAAGGAGAACTGATGGAACAACATCCAGCAGGCATGAGGACCCCAAAAGTGCCGAAATAAAGCAAAACCCATAGACAGGAGTACAGGTGCTACAGCCTTAGGGGATCAGCCAGTGGAATGTGATCTCAGTCATCCCTGGTGACATGAGTGCTCTCCCACAGCAAGCTCAGAGCTGGGGTACCACTACCAACCAGACTTGGATTGTCCATCACCAGCCATGTCTAAAGTGAGCCACTGCAGAGGTGACTCACCTGCTTCTCGGACAATCAGCTCCACAGACTTGTGTAAAGGAGGGTTCTCCCCCCATCAGCTGTGCTGTAGGGCAACAGTGCCTACAGGAAGGGCCAGCTGACCCCCCAGACTGCCACCTCAGCCAGCCTCCACGGTGACATCAAAGGCCATCTGACACCCCTGCTCTGAGCTTTCTATTAATTTGGTTCTTCACTGCTACACCCTGACTTCTGAAAGCTTGTGACAGGGAGCAGCATGAGCAGGCACTGCTAGGCAGGGCTGTGCTGATGGGGTGGCTGCTGGTGTTATTTAAAGCTAGCTGAAATAAAGTAATCCTCCTTCCAATTTTGTTTCCTGTGTCCTTAAATCAACTGCTCCAGACAGGTCAGTGGTTTTTAATCAGACAAAGGGACCAAGCAAGATTTTAAATTTTTTTCTTTTCTTTGAAAGTCAGACCTGGATTCTTTTAATTGGCACAGCTCTTGGCTCTGGTGAGAGCACGTTAGGCTGTGGTCTTTCACTGTGTGTTCCTTCAGAGTCACCCCGCTGATGGTGGGGCACAGGGGAAGCTGTGTCCTCATCCTGCCCCACTCTGCTCCACGGATAGCCTGTCATGCTCCCCCCACCCTGCTGGTCCCTCCCTTTCAAAGGTCTGGGGGCCTCCCTTGCAGAGGTACCTTCATCCTGGCGTGGGATGGAGCAGAGCAAAGGGTGCTCCCAGAGACAGCCGTCGGAGCCGGGTGCTCCCAGCTCCGGAGGCGAGGGAGCAGCCGGCCACCTTCCTGGTTGAGTTCCCCCTCACAGCATGTGCTTTATCTGGATATTGATAACCCGAATAGCTCTCCTAATCAGCCGGTAATGGATTCCACGGGGAGTACCTTATTTATCTACCACTCTCCCAACTTCACTCCTCTGTCTCCTTGCCGTCTCCCAGCGTGATGGGAAGGCACCTCTCCTTTTTCAGAGCAGGGCAGCGTTCTTCTGCCGCCAGCTCCTCTGTGGCAGTGCATCCTCTCCTGAATACTTCAAGGCAGATGAGGTGTTTTAAGCCAGATGAGATGGGGGATTTGGTTCTGTTCTCACCTAATGGGGCTGCATTAAGGAGAGCAAACACATCTGTTCTTCACCCTCCCTTCTGGCCACACGGTCCGGGCACACCGTGCTGTGGCTGCCTCCATCAGCAACAGGAGGGCACAAACCTCTTTGTCTTTGTGTCTGCATGTACCTGCTGTGCACACGTGTAGGCTCTCCTATCGGTGTGTTTTTCTAAAATTTGGCAACATAATATTTTTTCCATCCACCATCCCATCAGCCCATTGAGTCTCTCAGTGTCCCTGCACTGTTCCTCAGTGGGTGAATGCACGAGTGTGACACAGCCCTGTGCACCCCAAATCCACGCAGTGACCACATTAGGTCTGGAAATAGTGTCTTTATATGGCTTTTTAGACCTGTGAAATTCAGTCAGTCTCTGTACTGACTCATAGGTGTGACATAGAAATGCTCCATTTCATTTTCTCTCTGTGGTTTCTAGGTACTCTTGTAGCAAAAGGGAGCTTGGCCACTAGCTTAGGTAGGAGCAGACTTTTGCCCTACAGGCAGAAGACAGTGTCTGGTCTTTCCCTGTCCAAAGGCCAGGTGCAAAAGCAGTTCCTGGTCTGTGATGGGTCTGCTCTCTTACAATACACAGGCTGGTCGGTAGACACCTTCTACAGGCTTTTGATACCAGCATGAAGAAGGGAGATAAAGGATGTTTCACGAATTGTCTTTTGTTTTCTTCTTTTCTTTCATAGTATTTTTTCCCTCCAGTCAAAACCTGTATATCAGCAAAAGATGCAGTGAGTCACAAGAGCAGCTCATTACCTTACTGCCTCCAAAAGTTCTTTTTTTTTGGGAAGTAATTTCTCTAGGAATGCTGAAGCATGCCTATGGAAATCACCTTGTCACACTCAGGAGCACTTGACCTCCTAATCCTTTTTCACAACCCAGGAAACTGAGGCATAGATAAGAAAAACCTTCAGCCACCATCACACACCTGGACCCAGCAGGACTTGTTTTTTCTTACCTTGGAAACACAGACTGGTTTACCTGGAACGGATGGAGATATGTGACTGTAAAATTGCTGTGAATGAGGATGAGTTTGGGCTCCAGGAGTCCTGCCTCCCAAATCCCTGTTCTAAATACCACATTTTCACAAAAAGCTGACTTTAAAAATAGCGTGCACAACTTTGTGCATGGAGAAGCCAGCAATTTACACAGCTGAGCAGATCATAGAAAACTCTAAACAGGGAGTAGAAAAATATTTACACTTCCAAGGCCTGAGTGTAAATTGAAGAAGTACATGCCATTAATGGGAGTTTATGCACATTGATACATTTCATTTTTTCCCTAAAATGCTGAAAATGAAACACTGAGACACAAATGTACCAGGAGTTCATCAGTGATGCCGCTTCTGCACCTGCCAGCCAGATGACATATCAGGTGAAGGAGTGAAATATATTTCATGCATTGCCTTGACACAGGGAAGGTCAGAATGTGGTTGGGGTGGTATTTTAGCCCTCTTTTGTCATTTTACCCAGCTCTCTGTGGTAGAATTGCCCCTGGTTCCTGCAACTGTAAGGGAAGCCATGGCTGGGCTTCCCAGATCCTCTACTCACGTAAATCTGCTGGTTTAATTTGCATCAGATGAGAATAACTTCTAATACCATTAAAAGTCAAATGCGAGGTATAGGGAGAAGAGGACATGTTCTACCAGTAACCAGAACATTGCTTTTAGTTATTCCTACAGCCCCAAAGATGACTCACATCTCCCTGCTCACCACAGGCATCCTGGTCCACCATCCCTGAGCAATGGCCATCAGTGACCCCAGCAGAAGTGAAATATGTACTGGGGAAAATCAGCAGTGATGACAAACATGCTTGGAAAAACAAGCAGTGCTTATCAGAAGATGAGCAGGTGTCACAAAAGCTGGATTGAGTCTGCCTAAAAGTTGGATTTGAGTCTGCCTAAGAACAGCTATGCTTTGGATGTCTTCTCAAGGGAGACACAGATTTCCAGTTTAATTTTCCTACCTTGCTTTTACCTTCTGGATATACAAACATAAGCTGTAGCTACTGCAGCTTCCTTACATATGTCTGTGTAGCTTGCTGTAGCTGCTGAAGGAAGGCCTGGAGAGTTGTCCCAGTTTATACCAGCCTCATGTGCCATTTAAGATGGATGCAGCCCATTCTTGTAGCAGTATTTTGGTTGCTCTTTACAGAGTACCGTTGTTTTCAGAGATATTTCTGTTAGCTTATCTTTTGTTGAGATCATCTGCTTGGTAAATTTTACCTTGGAAAACACTTTTTCAGTCACTGGTCCTCCAAGATGATAGTTAATGCTGAACTGAGGCATTAGAAAGCTGCGTGTCCTTCTTTCTCTATGATAATTTTATCCTAAAAATAATTAAATAGTTACATCTTTACTGGGACACTTCCACAAAAAGGCTGGGGAACTTCATGGAGAAGAGCAGCCTGTGTATGGAGAAATTGCCTGGGGGAGGGTGAATGCTGCTCCAAGATGTTGGGATTACCTCCTCATTTATCAACCTGGGGTTGGAGATTTAGGAAATGGGATGTCTCAGGAGGGGATTGGAATGTGGGGAAGGCTGTGGCTTATACTGGGATTGAACCAGGGGAAGGAGAAAGTGAGAAAAGCCACAGAAGAAGGGGACCAGAGTGTCAGTGAGCTTGGCAGCGAGCTGGAAGTGACAGGTGACAACAGGAGCAGAGCCAGTTCATTAAGACAGTCTTTAAAATGTTTGCTGGCTGAAAACTCCGTGTGACAGGTTGGGGGAATGATTGACACCAATCAAATCCTCACCTCTCACAACAGAAGGTGTCTAGTATGGCCAAAGTGTTAAATCCCCAGCAATATCCCTGACCATAGTGTCACACCAGTCAGAGGCAGGGCCAAGCTGAAGGGTGCTGGCAGATCCTATAAATTTGATTTAAAACATCAGGAATTCATCACAGTTGGCTTACCAGTCCAGTTCTGTGGGTGAAGCAGGATTTAAGGCATGATCAATACTTCTGCAGAAGACCTTACTGCTGAGGGTGGGGAGAGGTAATGGGGCTGGAGCAACAAGGAGATCTAACGATAAAAAAGCTGCCCTTCTACCATAGAGGGGAGAGGGGAGCTTTTTAGGCCTTGCCCTTCACTCTAATCTTGTCCTCTGTTCCTTCAGGCCCTTTTATTGATCGTTTAGGGACAGAGGTCAAAGCGTCAATACAATTAGGTAGCTGCTGTTGGTTATACGTACATGACATCTAAAAATGGCATCTGACAGGAGTCAGGAGAAGGAGGACAAAAAGAATAAAATGAATAAAAATTATTGGGTTTGCATTTAGAGGATGTGTTTTGGGGGAAACAGGAAATTGCTAGGTCTTGTGTAATTGAGCTGCAAGATTTAACTGTGAGGGTACCTCTGTCTTTCAAGGGATTGTGCTGAAATGCACCATCTCCTGAACATTTCTGTTCAGCCTGTTTGTTGTTATTGGTGTTGGCAGCTTGGGAGAGACAAACAGTTATTTTTTCTTCTCCCTCCTAACAATTTTTAACCTAGCCATTGTTAAAGATTCATCATACTTAAAAACACCCAATGCTGGCTTCTTATTACTCCCTACCTAAAAACACTGCTGAATCCTCTTTACAGTTATTTATTATGCTCATCTTGTAGATTGCTTTCTGTGACATAGAGAGGTTGTGGCAAAGATTTCAGTTCAGGCTCTATGCAGGAGAGCCAGGACTGCTTTCCTCCCCAGTTTCAGCCCTGTGGATTGAGGATGTGGGAGCAGAGGAGTGAAGAGGAGTGCATGCCCACTTCCATGAGTGAGGGAGAAAGGGTGAGAGGTGAAGGGACCTCCGAGCCAGAGAGGTCCTGTGAGCTGTGTGGTAACACAGAATAAACCCTGACTCACATGCCTTTCTTCATGGGTGTGGGTGAAGGTTAGTTTCAGCAAAAGATAATAAAAAAAAGGGAAATTTAAGGTAAATCCTTCCTGGAACCAGTGCAAATTTGATGAGGGGTTAAAATTCAGGAAGGGTTAAACAATGCCTTAGCTGACTGCTGCTGCCCAGCTGTGTTGCAGTGATCATATTTCCCTTCCCACCTCTCTGTTTCCTAAGTGAATCACAGGGCTTGTTCTTAACATGCTGCAAGATCTTGGTATGAAATATGCTATATAACAACTCTGTGTAATTACCTAAGGATGAATGCTGTGCTTGCACAGTGTCCAGAGTATATTTTCCTCCACAGAGGGGATATCTGTATGTCATGCCCAGAAACAAGGCTGGGCCAGTACAGGCTGGAAGCTTTTCCAGACATTCTGCAGGGAGGCAGAGGCTATCTGTCAGCACCTTCCACGGACACTAAATGAAACCAAAACCAAAAAATATTTAGATGAAAAGCCCTTTAACACACTAAACAGAATGCCTAGAGGAGAATGTTCCTCTTCATCATTTAATCACACGCAGACCTAAGCCAGAAGTTTGCCCGAGTTTGACGTACGAGGCTGAAGGCTAGTGGAGCTCTGAGGCACTCACAAGCTCTTACCGTGGTCTCTGGGAAGGATCACCGATGTACTCAGCTGTCAAAAAGCATCTCTGTTCTTTCAGACCTGTTGCCCACCTACTCCACTTAGGCTTTTCATTACCTGGTGGAAGGCAATAAAAACCTCTTACAAAGACAGCCAAAATTGCTAGAGAATCTTCTTTTCAAAAGCAAGACCTGGAAGTTTAGCCTTTGGGAAATTCATTTTCTATTGAGATGTAATTTGTGAAGTTTTTAAAGAGCAACTTTGGATTTTCAGGTTTAAGAGGACTTGCAGGAAGGAAACAAAGTATAAATCGCAAAGACTGAACTTTTTCCCCCTAAATGTTTTTCTTGACATGTTTTTGAATGCCATAAGGAATCTGTTTCTGCCTGAAAACTAGTGTTTGTCAATATATAGTATTCCTTTGCTCCTCGGAAATAGGAGCAGGAGATTAAAATTCAGATCTGTAGAAAGCATCAGAGTACATCTCTGAGGCCAGCAACAGCTCCTTTTATCTGATGGCAGCACAGTCCATAGGATTGAGGGGCTTCTCATCCTGTCCTGAAAAGGCAGCAGTGGAGACTTTCTCAGCCCATTTTAGGATGTGATACTCAGAGCACCATTTTGATAAGACCAGCTGCTGGAAATTTTTTAATCTTTGGGGTTCTTACAGGGAGGCACCTGATTTTTCAAAGGGGTGTTTTTTTCAGGATAATACCTTTTTTTCTCACATGTGTGTAGCTCTCATCTTCCAAGTTATGATGTGGGGGAATGGACAGACCTTCTCTTCCAGATGCTCCCTCCACCTGCACTGAGTGAGAAAAGGTCTGTGGTATTTGCTGCTCCTACAGATCAGGCACAAAAGAATTGTATAGGAACTTGGAAGGGAAAATCAAGCTGAAAGGGGCCTTTCAGGAGAAACAGTCCCTCCCAGAGCTGCTGTCTGCAAATGCTTGGATTTTTCTCCCTTAGTTTCCTCTTGCATGTAGAGATAGTTGTCCACAGGGACTAGGACACCCCAGAGTTAGTGTGTATAATACATGATGTGGCTCTAGACAAAAGCAGGAGTTCATGGCAGAGGGTAAAGTCTTCCTCCTGCCCAGCCATCTTTCAGAGGAGGCTCCTGCAGAGGTTTGTGGTGTTTTATGTGCTTAGCCAAGCTCCTGCTCTCATTTCCATCAGCAGGAGCTATGGTGTGGGTTGAACTGGCATCAGAATCAGACCTTTGCTTAATTCCCTTCCCATATTGATAGAGAGGCATGTCTGTGTGCACACCACAGCATACGAATGCACTGCTGTCCCTCGAGGAAAGAGCCTCATTGAATAATCCTTTTTGTTTAGTATTATTAAGTGGACCATGGCCCCGATTTTGCTTGTTTTGCTGCTACTCCTTCGGGACGAGAGAGGTGGCCTTGTTCACACCACTGACTTTCAACATGGAGAGGAAGATTTAAAGAAATATAAGCCCCTTGGAGAGGGGAAGGGTTACACGGCAGAGCTGAATAATGGGCTTTAATAGGCAAACCAAACAGTTAAATAAAAGATGCACACGGCATGCTAAAACTTAAGGAATGCATATTCAATGCAATGCATTATTAAATACAACGGTGAACATATGGGTGCCTACAATTAATGTATATAAATAGCTGATAAAATTGCTCAGTATTAGAAAGCTAGCGGCAAAAATGACCTCATATGTCAAGCAGACAAGCAGGCAGTTACCATTTTCTTTGTACACCTTACAGATGATAAATTAGTTTTATGGTCTGCATGGGGCCCTTATCACATTACAGCACCAAGTGTTTGATAAAGAAAAAAAATGCCTCAGCTAAAAATCGAACTGAAATTTGGAGTCCCCGTGGACCTCATTTTTTTAATGTAAAGAATTTTAACCAACTTCCTTTTGGAAAGATTTATTGCTCTAAAGAGAAATGTGTATCTCTATCCTATGTGCTTTTATTACAACTTCTTCTCTTTCCTTCTTCTTTTTTTTTCTTCTCCCCCTGACATTAGGTATAATATGAGGCTGCTGTAACAGATTCATTATTGACTGGGGGGTTTAGTGGTTACAGCAGAGGGAAGGGGTGAGCAGGACCCCTGGGTTCTGCTTCTGTTTTTTTTTACTCACCTTGCATGAGCTGTTTCAGCTCCCTGAGAGTTTCTCCATCTCAAAAACAAGGAGGAGCAGGAAAGTCACCATTAGGCAGAATGATTCATTGTGCCCCAAAATTCCAGAGAAAATCCAGGTACTGATCTTGTCCTGCAGCCAGTGGTGGGGAGGGAATCTGCAGTGCAGGCTGTGCCCTGAGACACACGGTGCTCCAGCTCAGGATTAGTTTCCTCCTTTACAAAAGGAGAGGGAAGAAGAGACGAATTTGCCAAGAAATCCAGCAGTTTTGCCTCTGCTAACCCTCTGCTTTTGACTGACCTTTTCCTGCTTTCATCAATCTCTGCTCTGCTGGCACATGAGGTACCTTATGGGCATATCTTCCAAACCTTATATCTGTGTTCCAGAACTGAGAAAGGTTTTTGAGGTCCAGGGAGGGAGCTGGGAGGCACTCATGAGGCTGTTGCTGGACACAGAGGCTGGTGTGTGGGGTGAGGGTGCAGCCACACTGCCTCGATGCACACAGCATGAGGTGCAGCACTTTTTAGAGGGAACAAAGCAGTGTCAGAGCCAGCCCATGGTTCCTTCTCCTCCTGATTTGGAAAGGCTCTTTGCACAGGTGGTCTTCAGGAAGTACCAGTTTCTCAGCTTTGACAAGTTATTTTGGAGGGTTGTATCTCCAATACAACTGACTCCAATTATAATCCCATAAAAAATGACCTTTTCATTTATTTTTTTTTTTCTTCACTCAAACCAGTGTTTTATCTTTTAAGGACATACTAGGCAGAATTTTTTTCACAGTGTGGGTGGTGATGCCCTGGCACTGGGTGCCCCATCCCTGGAAGTGTCCAGGGCTGGGTTGGATGGGACTGGGAGCAGTCTGAGTTATTAGGAAATGTCCCTGCCCATGGCAAGGGGTTGGAACTGGATAATCTTTAAGGTCCCTTCCAATGCAAACTATTCTGTGAGGTTCTGTGCCAGGCAATTTTTTCCCAGGTGTTAACGCTGAGCAGACTTTTGGTTAAATATTCTGTGACCAAGTTTAGTTATTGATGTACATCTCTATTTGTCTGAATCCCCCCCACCAATGTAAATAATTAGCTATTTGTGACATAGGTTTTTAGGACACTTTTGGATGAGAAAACACTGCTCACATATAATCACTTGCTGAAATCACTAAGACATTAAGATTTAAGCTTGTGCTTAAAATTAAGCACAGAGTTAAACACCTTTATGAATTAAATTAACACATTCTTGCCACGCAATGAAGTTGAAAATACCTTTGAAAGTCCCTCCATAAAAATGAGTAATGTTGTATTTCCCCACTGACAAATCCCTACTAAAATGCCATACAATGAAACAAGAATTTATAGCTGTAAACACGGCTTGCAAAGAGGGAGGCAACTTCCAGAATTTAGCAATCACATTTGTTAAGGTTCCTCTAAAGCCTAAACTCCCAATTAACAAGCAAATCATCATCAGACAGTCAGTGAATGGCAAATTCATTCTATTCAACATCTTTTCAGAAGTGGATTTTGTGCACTTATCTCCATGAAAACCCAGCAGGAAAGTTTTCCATGAGAATGATCCTACATCTGCCTGTTTTTAATGACTGTAATGGCAAGCAATATTCTACAATTACTTTGGTGATCTCATTTCAAGCATGCAAATCATATTATTTAAGAGCCCAGCAAAAGTCATTTATTTCTTGGAACTGCCAGCTGACTTTGGTGGGGTGAGGAAATGCTGCACTTGGAATTAAAAGCCCTCATGTCTTGTAACCTTCCACGGTGGAGTTATAAAATTTGTCCAACAAGGTCAGACAAGAAATCCTGAAAATAAGTCAGAGAGAAAGAGGTGGGGGGGGAGAGAACCACCACCCTGTATTATTCATTACCAAGTCATCCAGGTGTTCTCTTAGCTGAAGAATGAAGAGTTCATCACTGGCTCGTCATATTGGGCAGCAGATAATGGCAGAAAAAAGTGAACACAAAGTCATCCCAGAAAGACATCTGGGAAACAAGATCCTTTCATTGTCACTGTGACAATCCTGTAAAGCTGATGGATATTTTTTCTGGGTTTGTTGTAGACAAAACCAATTTTTTTTTTCATACTGGATTGTTTGGGTATATATGTACTATTGTGGTTTTGCTAACTCATACATCAAGATGTAGGTAATATCTTACTGTCTATTTCCTGTTGGTACAGCTGTCTGTTTGTCTTTCCTATTATTTTCTTTGTTTTTTGGTTTTTTGGTTTTGCTTTTTTTTTTTTTAGTGGGATGGCAGTGAGGCTTGTTAGGCTAAACCTGTCAATGAATTTTGGTACCATAAAGAAAATATAATTGCCTAAACACAGCCTATTTTCAGCTCACACTTTACTTATTCATTTTGTTTCAATTTTTGTCTCTTTGCTTGTTTGTTAATCCAACCCATGTGGAGACTCAGTGAATGGTGTGACAAGATATATATGACAAGAACCCTTAACAAGGTATGTGATACCACCTCACTTCAGGTTGCCAATCCTGTATAAGCCTGATAAAAGCTGCCAAAAAAAAAATAGCCTAGCTTCTAATTATAGTGGATTTTTTTTTAAATAAACCTCAGCCACATTCTTTATTCTTCTGTCCCTGCTTTCCTGCCAGTTGCTTAAGAAAGGTGTGAGTAGGCCATGAGGGAGACAAAACCTCTTTCTGCAGTGTTTCATATCAAAGCTTTGAAGAGTTATCCCGTACCCATGTCTCCCAGCCACCTCATTTTATCACAGTTACAAGGGGAAGGATTTTGTGGAAACTGATTATTAGTTTCACAAGAGACAATTGATTTAAAAATGGATAACCAGACTGCTGAGCAGAATTTCTCCGTGTGGGAAGAGACGTAGTCCTTAACAGGAGGTTAAGAAGGAGATGTGGGGGCCTCAGAAAAGCAAAGGGAAGGTTCCTCCCTGTCATCTTCTTTCTTGAGCCTCATCCTTTCATCCCTTGCTGGCAGCCTTGTTCTGGAAGATTTCAGGGTGAGCAGTCCTCGGGTGATGAGCTGCTGGAATTGCACCAGGGAATTATGTGTATGAAAGTACTAAAACTTTGAACAGACAACTTTCCTTCCCTGTTTGGTTCACCACCAGTCAAAATGAATGGTATTAGTTCTGTTCTCACTCACAAAGGTATTAAATCAAAATAAACCTGGGACTTCTCCACCGAAGCGTGCCAGACTGTTACACCAAATACCTGCTCATTTAGCATATTTAGAGTACCAAGTTTGTAGCCTTCGGTTGTAGATCTCCATCCACAAGATATTCTCTCTTCTTAGTCATTGAAATCAGTGGGGCTTAAGCTCTTTGAAATTTTTATAGGTCTGAGACATTTACTGGTGAATTATATTGCAGAGTTATTTAATGTCTGAGCACAAGTGATTAAAATACTACATCACTTATAGAGCTTCGGTTCTGTTTTATTCAACCACATGCTGGAGTCTTAAGTCTGCTTGCCAGTTTAGTCATCTTAGCTTGGCCACTGTGCTTCAATGACTTGGTTTCAGTCAGGTAAATGACCTTGTTCTGGTTGTATTGAGGGTTACATGGGTTTGGGGAAAAGTGCTGTTCTTTATTATGTATATAATAGTAACCAAGGTTTTTCAGAAACAAATTAAGGACACAAATCTTACCCTCAAGAGTTTATGATTTGAATGGATCTATAACATGATGAATGAACACAATAGAAGCAGAAGGAGGAAAGAAAAATATAGGGTCAAGCATCACTAGAAAAATCTGTGTCGTTTCATTGATGAATTGCACATACATTTACTGGTTCTATTTCAAGTGTTATGGAGTGTAATTGGTATTGTATGTACATATACATGAAAGATGACCCAGAGATAAGATTGCTAGAAATCAGCTGCTGCTGCTAATGCAGCAAATCTGTTACATGGTATATATATTTTTATATATGTATTATTAAATCCATAAAGTCATTTAATATGTTTTGGGAAAGATACAGTCCTCTGAGTGACTGGCATCTGGCATGCTCTCAGCAGCATATCAGACACTCTTGGATGACACTGGCTTTTCAAGGAATGGGGATGCCTAGGTTTTAATACAAAAATTACTTCTGCCCAGTGTGAATCAATAACTCTATTCTTTCATTAGTCACTCACACTTGGAGCCATGACACTTGGTCTGCTTGACCTTATTTATACCACCATGGAGCTCATGGTAAAGAAAGCCATTGACAACTAAACAGCATCAATAATTGCTTGTATCTTCCAACCCAGAGATAAATGCCCTAAATTATGATTTCAGATAGTGCTGTTAACTCCAGACTGGTTTTGATAACCAGTTTTATAGGGGATAATTCTTTAATTATAAATTATTCTCTATTGGAAGGGCTTAGGAAATATCTTGAAGA
This sequence comes from Erpornis zantholeuca, assembly GCA_013400515.1. Classification (NCBI taxonomy): domain Eukaryota; kingdom Metazoa; phylum Chordata; class Aves; order Passeriformes; family Timaliidae; genus Erpornis; species Erpornis zantholeuca. Next base: position 59,662 of record VZTN01034386.1, on the reverse strand, counting down.
TCGTAGGCACATCCTAGGGAGAAGGAAATCACAGAGTCACAGAATCATAGTACATTAAGAGTTGGAATTGACCTTAAAGGTGATCTAGTCACAACCCTGTCTGCGATGGGCAGGAACATCTTCCACAAGACCAGGCTGCTCAGGGCCTTATCCAACCTGGCTTTGAACACCACCAAGGCTCCCATCCACAGCCTCTACAGGCAACATATTCCAGTGTCCCACGCCTCTCAGGATGAAAAATTTGTTCCTAATGTCTAACCTAAATTTCTCCTCTTTCAATTTTTACCTGTTACCCCTCGTTCTATCACTACAGTTCCTGATTGAGACTCCTTCTCTGGCTTCCCCCTTCAGATACTGCGAATATGAAACTGCAAAGACTTTTCTCCCCTTCTTGGGATATCTCCATTTATCCTCTTACTACTTCCAGAGTGCTTTTTCCAGAGCAAGGCAAACAAAGTGTACCATGTACCAATTCATAGTGAGGAAATACAGGATAACAAGGGAATAACTGTGGACTGCTGCTGGGTTAATGTGGCTGGAGTATGACAGGAAAGGGAAAAGGGGTGTGAGTGTGTGAGAAAGTGTGATCAGATGAGATTTTTGACTTAACAGACAGACATGATTTGTTTAAGAATTAGGAATGTGAACAATTAGAGGGTTAAAAAATTTTATATAGATAATTTTTTGTCTCTACCATTGTTTTTTTTACCCCGGGCTGTCATTAATGATTCTCGGTCCAGAACAAGCCTATACTGGAGCCAGTCACTGTAATGGAAAATAAATACACACATAAACATTTGACAGAACTTTATCATATTTAACACAGCCCTCTCCCCTGCCTGATGTAATTCCTGAAATTTTCTGGATTCACTGCTGCCAACTATCTAAATGTCTATCTGCATATAAATCCATGCTTAGAACCTGCCTGTATGCAATGTTTATGTTGCATGTTAAATTTCACCAAGGCCACTTTTACATCTGCAGACAAAGGCATGGTTGGCAGTTGTGTGGCTCTGGGCAAGCTTGGAAGTGGCTATCAGCTACAACAGCCGTGTAACCATGCAAGCTTGAGGTTTGGTGTGGGCTATAAACCTTCCCAGAGAAAGGAAAAAAGGGGGAAATAAATACTGTGGCAGTAGTGCAGCTGAGCTCTGACATGCAGAGCTACACAGCTAGCTAAATCAAAACTAACTCAAGGTGGCTAGGTGAGTTATGGTCAGACTTTTGACTGCAGTAAAATCACTTTCACTGGGAACATATCTAAAGTGAGGCGAGATGCAGTACAAATAAAAGTGTAAGGTGGGTTTGAAGATTTTGAGGAGTTACTCTTTTTGGAGCAAATGTAACATGTATTAATATACAAATGAAAAAATCCAGAAACAGAGACACAAGGTGAGTTTTTTTTCTGATCTCCCGTTTTATTAATTATCAACAAAAGACAAAAAATATTTCTGCTTCCATTCAAGTGTCCAAATGGACAGCCTAAAGTGAGGAACCTGAGCTGCATTTCCCTGAGTACAGTGTGCTCCTGTTTGGTCTGTCTGTCTACCTGCTTATCTAGTTCTCCCTCTAATCATGTGAAACAACAGAATAAACTAATAGCAGCTTTCCCAGATGAAAACAAGTGTATTTTCTTTTCATATTTTCTGAAGCAGGCCAGTGTTTCATCATTTCACTCTGTTCAGTTGTTATGTTAGATTGTTTAATGTAATAGAATGGCATGACACTGGTACACCAGATACATCAGAATTATGAACGCTGGAAAGAGACAGTGATAAAGTGTTTTGAGATACATGCAATCCTGATAGTGCTATAAGTTTCTGCAATTGATTAAAGACATTTCCCCTGTGCCACCTCATTATTACATATCAAAGGGTAAAAACAAGGGCAAACTGGATAGTGGGAAATAAAAAAAAAAGAAAAATATGTTGTTGTATCCA
>VZTN01034386.1:40707-54103 GCA_013400515.1 Erpornis zantholeuca | reverse complement strand
AAGAAAATTATTTTCCCAATCATAATTAGATAAGCTTTGAGAAATAAGAGTAGATTCACAGAGTGTTTGGAGAAATAGCCAATGGGGAGCCTCCTATCTACTGGCAAGACCCTTATTGACGTCAGTGAGAGCATGACAGGGCCCAGGATGCAGCAGACGAGGCATCAGGGATACACAAATACAAAATAAAAATACCACAGGCATTTTGCTCTTCAACATTAATAACAAATGTCAACAGTCAAGTGCTGCTTCTTCATTCTGAAGCTGCGATATCCAGCCAGTAGGTAATCTCACAAGACTTCCCAGCAGCCATTTATAGCTTCTGATAAGGTAGAGGATTCATTTTCTTAGCTTGCCCCAAACCCTCTTCAAAAGAGCAGTTTTGCTTGTTGGAGAGCAGTTATGGATGGGGTCAATCACTGGTTTCATGGCAAGCAAAGGACAGACACTGGGATACTGTTAGGGGATTAGGAACACCTTACTTCTGCTGTCATCTCTGTTTATGGAAACTGAAAATTTATTCACACAGGTACTTAACCATCCTGTGATCTACATCTGTATTAGTCCCATGTCAGTAGAATCATAGATTATGAGGCTTGGGAACAGATATGGATCCAAGGAAGGAATCCTGCCAGGGTAAACAGCAGCATTTTAGAGCTCAGCTCTGCCAGAGGAAGCCATACACCCCTGGCCAAAACACTGCCTTGTTCTCAATAACACCACTGGTTATGAGTCCTCTTTCAGAAGTGTGTCCTTCAGTGTGGCTTTCAGGAAGATGAAAAAGTGAAGATAGGAGGAAGCACCATTGTTGCCCAGGTGTCAGAGGGCACAGGCACGTCAGCTGATATGGTTCACCTCTCTCAGTTTGAAAAGTTCCATCCCAGTCTTTGCTGGTAGTTTCAGTTAAGCTGTAGAGTTTCATGTGGGGATGTTGAAGGCGTAAATATATTTTTCTTTCAGCTGGTGATGATGTGGGAGTGGTAGCTTGCTAAAAAGGAGAGTCTGAGAAAGTGGAAATAATTCAAGTTGCTGTAGAAGAGCTTTTTTGGCTAGAGCTCAACTTCTCAAGTGTTTGGGAGCCTGAGTACCACTGATTGCCCAAAACTTAGTGAAATCAGAAAAAGTCCTTCTGAAAATCCGGGTCTTACTCTCACTTTACCTAAATGTACCATCCATGAAGCAGGAATGTGGTGAAAAAAAAAAAGCCTGCAATAAGGACTGTGGCAAGCTCTGTGCTGCAGACAGAGACCCTCTAAACACCTCTGAGAGAGTTCCATGTCCAGTGCCTGAACTGTCCATCAAGGCCTGAGTTAACCCCCCTTCCTTCCTGTTTTGAAGTCTGGTGATTTCACTGCATGTAGCTAGACTCTTGGCAGCCCCACAGAGATTTTCCTCTCGCTTTCTGGTGCTGTTTTATTCTATGAATTGTTTGCACTTCAGGAACAGGAGAATGAATTGGTCTCTATGGAGAGTTGATGCCATTTCAGACTGAATAGGCTGGGGGACAGCTAACCCTCATGATAGAATAAAATATAAAGAAGGTTTTATTGGTATCCCCCTCCCCTTTTAACCTTTTAAATACCTCTTTGTGAAGAACTTATTGTCTGCTCTTCTAAGTTAAATCAGAGGTGAGGAGAGGACAGAGTAAATTCTAATAGGCGGAAGGGTAGCAAAGCAGATAGTCTTAGCTGTAGAGACTTTATTTGTGTTGGGAACATACCTTTGGGAATTCACTTTTGCTTACAGCTTATGCAGTTGAGCAATAGAGCCCTGTCTTTACCCAGATGGTTATGGGCTGTGCTGGAACCCTTTTTTGTGTCATCCCCCAGCAGTTTCCTCCATGTGGTGTCCCATGGCAAGGGAATGGTATTTGCATTTGCAGCTCATCTGAGTTTTACCAGTCACATTCCCTGGTTTAGCTTCTCACTCCTTGTGTTTGTGAAAGTTGTTGAATCTCTGGCAATGTGAAATGCCCAGTCTTCCTCGTTACCTTAAAAAATGCCCATATTTCTGCCTTCTGCAACACGTTCATCTTTCTGCCTCGGGCTTCTTACCACTGAAGTTTCAGACAACCAGGCACGTCCTGTCTGGAGAGGAAAAGACTAAAGGGAGTCATGATGAATGTCCATAAACACATAAAGGCATGTCCCTGAAAAAGGAGAGGAACCAATTATCCTCATTAGTCAGTGAGAACGAAAAAAAAAAGAAAAAAAAAAAAAAGAAAAGGAGTGATAGGTTCTAAATGAAGTACTGAATATTTAGGTTGACTGTTATGGAAAACTTCATAACTATTAGTACATTTAAGGCAATGAAGCAAGTCACCCAAGGGAGGTAGTCAGATCACCTTCATTGGAGATAGTCAAGGGAAGATTTGACACTCATCCATCAGAGAAGTGTTAGAGATAATTAAATCAGTCTTGCCCCAGGCAAAAGGATGGACTAGATAATTCACTAGTGCTCCTGTTCAACCCAGCAGATTCTATATTTTTTCCTTCTTAATTGGAAAGATATAAATGTGTGTGTGTGTGCATGTGTGTGCATGTGTACCACAATTCCTATCAATCTCCTTTACCCATGGAATGGCTGAAGGAGTGACATTTCTTTCCTTAGCTTTATTCTCCCTGTTTTGAAAGGTTTACTCCAAACTGCCTCAGCAGCTTTTTCAGGTGCCTATTTGCAGAGTTGTGAAGAGGATCATGTAGTGGCAGCTGTTGGTCTTAATTTTTCCACTTGATTGGTTTTGTTTTACTAAAAATTATCCCTTAAAATATACATCCAGACAGGAAGAATTGTCTCCTTTCTTGTCTGACTACTCAATGCCACAGACAGACTAGAGAAACACCTCTGAAAAGCACTTTTATTTGAATGTTTTTATTTAAAATCCATCCCTCTCTGGAGTTGCCTGTCTCTTTCCTCCAGTTTTATAGGGACCCCTGATATTGCTGATGTTATTAGACATCTAAAGACTGACATGAAACATCCTGAGCCTGCACCTTGCAGCCCTGCACAGGCTGTGTTCCCATGGCTTTGTTTCCCTGCTGATGACGCAGGGTAATGGCCATGGCAAGGCACCCAGTGTGCTGTGCATTTTGCCCATTACAATTAGCATGATTGTCTCAGTGCTAGTTTGTGCTTCTCCATCTGTTTTCAGCCTCCATCTGTTGTCTCTCCTCTTACAGTCAGGTAAGTCTAAAGATTTAGATAAACCTAAGAGGTGTGCTGCAAGTTGTCTGCGGCAGCAGGCGCCTGTGCTCAGCTCTGTTCTGTGTCTGCACCGCTGACTGCAGCCAGACTGTGATCCTGACCCCATCCTACAGATGGAACAGTAACACAGCTGATGATGAGGGCAGAAACAGTAGAGTTCCTTGATCCTGTGGTCCACGTTCCAAGAAAAGCTGCTATGGCATAAACCATGCACTATCTCATTTTGATTGCTGGTAATCACAGAGCACTACAAGGACATCATGGAGAGTAAATTTAGAAAGGACTTTGAAATCTTTCAGACAGGCAAAGGAAAATATTGATGTTCATACACTGAGGGAAATACTGCACAGGTAGGCACCATCATTTCTTTTGTCAGCTCAAGTGAAGCATCCCTTGTCACAGCTCATGCTGTCATGCAAGAGTTAATTCCTCTTTTAAGTGTGTAAGCTGAGTGTAATTCTACCTGAAGAATCTGCTCCAAAATTCAATTAAAAGTTTGCACAGTGAAACTTTACACACAACACAAGAAGGGCTTTGCCACCTCCTTTACCTTGATCTTTACAATCCTAATAATATACCCACCACACTGGGAGAGCTTGAGTGGTCCTTGAAGGAAGGTTCCTGTTCCAGTGTGTGTGCAGGCAGCAAGGAACATCATTGTCTGGCCTCACAGCTCAGAGGGAGACTGAATGCAGTCTAATTGTATACAATAAATCAGCTCTGAATTAGGTCAGCAGCAAATGGAGAAAGATCTTCTGCCCTTTCATCCAGTTACTGTTAGCCAGTGTGTCATTAACACCCTCCCTCTTGGGCATCAGTCCTCCCAAATTCTGCGATGCTCCAGGGCCACTTTAACACCGTAGATGAGATAATTCAAGCATTTCTTTTAGCCAGTGATTTTCCTTACTTCATAACATGTTAGAGCTGAGCACAGAATCACAGAATGACAGAATATACTGAATTGGAAGGGACCCACAAGGAAGTGGGTCCAGCTCCCATCAGTGAAGCCCAGCTCCAGGCCCTGCCCACAACAATCCTGACAGTCCCACCATGTGTCTGAGGGCACTGTCTAAATGCCTCTGTCAGGCTGGTGTAGTGAGCACTGCCCTGGGGAGCCTGTTCAGTGCCCAGCCATCTTCTGGGTGAAGAACCTTCACGTAATATCCAACATAAACCTCTCCTTGCTGAACCTGACACCATTCCCTGGGGTCTTATCACTGCTCACCAGAGAGATGACATCAGCAGACCTGGCTTAGCAGAGCAATGATAATAGAATAATGCTGTTTTCTTTATTTTCATTCTAAAGTATATTTAAGTTATGTCGTGAAGCAAGAAAGCTCATCTGAACAATGGACGGAGTGTGTGAAAATCTTTATGCTCCACAGCTTGCAGGAAGGCTCCACAGCTTGCAGGAATGTATCTTGTATAGCAAGATACATTGAAACCCACATAATCTTGTCTGGCCTCCTCCCGTGAGCCCTTGTTCCACAGGCGCTCCTGGCTGCCGCTGCATCCCGCGGAATTTCAAACACACCGCCAGAAACCTTTGGGTGAGCATTTCCCTGCACCTGGTAGTTCCTGCTGGCTTCCAGAGCAAAACCAGACCAGCCTCCCTCCTCCCCAAACACATATAAGCAGGGGGAAAGACAACATCTTTGTAAAGCATCCCTTCGGGCTCTCGCAGGAGGCTGGAATGTGTTCCTAGAGCTGTGCCAGAGCAGAGGTTGCCCAGGGTCCATGGCACCTTCCTGCACTCTCTGTTTTATTCCCTTGCAGGTCATACAGCTCCTGTGTAAGGAAGAATCTGATTCCAAGCCTCTAAGAGGACTGCTGGGTGTACCATAGCAGGAATCTGTGCTATATGAGTGACAAGTTTAAGACGTTAGTATCCATTTCCTGGTTTCCCAAGCTATTTAATTTTTATGATTTTTTTTTCAGTGTTAGGCTAAAAAAACCCTCAATACCCTAATGCTAACTGTGCTATGCAAAATGGAGACTGATAATTTGCTGGTTAGGAAAAGAGAACATAACTGGGTTTTTCGGCTATCACCTTGCAGATACTTAAGAATGTGCTTAACTTTAAACCTGTGAGGCATTTTTGAAGACAGTAGATTTATTTACATCAGCACATTGCTGAGTCTTTATAGGATTAGGGCTGCCATTAACAGCCTCAGCATCCTGACAATGTTGTTTCCTAGTTTTGCATAGCAATAATGGTAAATTTGTGTCTGATGTGATTTACACAACCCATCATTTGCCTTTGTCTGTGAAGCTATAAATCAATGTGTATTTTTTTCCCAGATTGATCTTCAGTCTGGCTCTCTGAGCTGTAACTGTGATTATGCCTGTTCCCTCTTTTCCCTCCAGGTTTTCTTGGGTGGCTTTCACCAGGAAAACACTTCTTATCTAATTGGGACAATGAAGTTTATTATTTTTTTTATTTTTTTCCCTGCCAAACTTTCTTTAACCATCTCTCTTATAGTTAGAGACTGCATTTTTCCCTAATTACTTGAAACCATCTAAAGTAAACAATTTTAAACCTACAGAACAATGAGCCTCTTGTTTTTCCAGTGCCCTCTCCCCGCTATCTTTCCATTCTTAAAACTAATGGTATTGAGAGATTAAACTTCATCCTACAGGCAGTGACCTATTCTGCTGTTTCATTTTAATTTTTCATATCTCCCTCCCCCCATTTTGGCTGGCAGTCCCCCCAGGTTACACCTTACATCAAAGTATACATCATTTGCTCTTACTTCTTTCTGCATGCTGCCTCTAGGCTAGGAAATTGGAAGAAGGCTGCTGTTGCTGCTGAGAACTAGCCATTTTCCTTTAGTCAAATGTTTTTTAGCCTGAAAATGTCAATACAGAGATAAGTCATAAGATCAACTCTTAAATATTCAGACTGCTTCCTTTGTTTTGTTTTGTTTCTTTCCCCAAGTCACAGTGTTATACACGGTAGAACTTTACTGGATTCTTTGCACATTTTCCTGAGCAGTCTTTCTCTCATTAGTACTTAAAGAAGTACCAAGAGTTAAATTTTTCATTAGGAATTCTTGTGCAGTGTAATATCCTGCATGTATTAGATACACAGATATATTTCCCTTATGGAAAAATCCTATAGGGCTTCATAGAAAATTACAAACTTTCTCATATAATTTTTTAAACCACCTTGTAAAATCAAACATACAATGAAATATACTTCTATTGAGATGGTTCAAAGAAGTCTGTGGAGAAGAAATAACTTTCTAATACATCCTGTAGGTTTTTGGAGTAATTTCTATAACCCTATTAAGTTTCTTTAGAGCTCTGCCAATTCCACCCCCCTGTATGTCCGTAGGCTCCTTTGGAAAGGACACAGAAATAGGACCAAAACACTGCTCTAACATTTCTCTCTATGGATCTATATATAATAAGATTTTCCTGCTGCTTCCCGTCCCCATGACGGCTTGCTGAAAACTCACCATTACTCTCCTGGCTGCTCTCCTGTTAGCAAATTTGTGTAAAACAAATCGTATCTGCTTCTTGCATACCCATCTGGCCCATCCTTCGGTGGTGGAAACCACCCCACACCCAACAAACTACACCTACCAATAAAATTTTGCCTCTTTGGCATTTGTTTGCACTGACTGCATTCATCTGGACTCTCAAATCCCAGACTTCAGCCTGGAAGCAGTGCCGTGCTTAAACCCATGGCATAGGAGGTTATATCAAGCAGAATTAGCACCAGGGCAGGGGGCATGAAGGCAATGGAAAGGTTGGAGCACCAGCAGTGTGAGGAAGCAAAGAACCAGAGGTTTTAACACATTTTACCACCAACAGCTGGTTGCAACTTACTGACAACGTGCCCACACAAATCACAGAATCAGAGAGAGGTTTGGGCTGGAAGAGACCTTAAAGATCATCTGGTTCCAACCCCTCTTCCACTGGGGGGGATTGGATAGAAGGCATGGTAATGATCAACAGCACCGTGTCAAGGGCAAGTGGACTTGATGCCATCAGATCACACCACCCCCTGTTAAACTGTTCCTGCTGCTGCATGACTGAGAGCAATCATTCAAGTGATTAAGGGCAAATGTGGGACGGTATGGGAGGCTGGAGAGGACTGAAGTCCATTCTGACATCTGCTCTATGATTACCTTATGCCTCAGTTTCCCCAAGGGATGTTTCTATGCAGTTTCGTAAATATCCGTGGTTGAAACTTTAAAATGGAAAAGCTTAGGCTGAACTCTAAGCTTTGGCTTTGCATGAGTTGGGCATAAAAATCCTGCAATTCTGCCATCCTGTCTGGGGCAAAAAAAGCAAATAATACTTTCAGTGTTAATAATCGGTATATATTTCTGAGTAAAAACACTGATGTTGTCTCACCAGCTGGTTGATTTAATATAAATATTCAAATGCAGAAACAGTTTATTAAACAGATTGGAAATCATCAGCTTCATTATTGTAATAGAGCAAATACAGTATCTTGATTTTCAATAAATGGAACAATCTACCGTATGCTGAATCACTTGCTGTCTGTTGCTATGTTCTATTAAAAAGAAAATAATGATTCTAACAGAATGTCGTGTAGCCACTCCAGGAATTAATAGAATTAGTGCAGCAACCTCAAGACAGAATATAAATATTCTATTGAATTATCAATTAAAACCCCATAGCAATAAAGGTAAACTACATCAAATAAGTGAACAGAAATTATAGACTATTTCCCAAATTCTTGTATTAGTCTTCATCTTGAGCCTGAAATGAAAATTCTTGAGAGTAACAAGTATATAATTACTTGACATTTTTCTTCTTCGAGTCATCTTAGGAAAACAAATTACATGATGTAAGTGCAGCTCTTTGGATTCATAAACTACTGGCATAATGAAGAAAACACTGGGTAGTTATTATGCATCAAGCATTCATTGACGTTAATTTTTGCTCAGAAGATTGAGACATAGATCATTTTTCAGTTTCTAATATGAGTCTGCTGAAGTTTTGCTTCCATCAATTGCCATTCACCCCCGTTGTAGGAAAAATTGTTTATTTCATTCCCTCGGTTTGGCTGGACTTTTCTCCTGGCAGCCACCCGCAGCAAAATATCATCCCTACAAAATCCAGCTTCTCCCATATGCCAGTTGTAATTAGCTGTGACACTGCAAAGGTGAAATAAAATCAAAAGAGGCAGAGGAACTCTTTAGTGTTATATGCAGGAATAGGAAGAAATTAAGAAAGGGATAATATCAGAGACAAAACATCTTAATCTGTTAGACCCTGTGATAGTACTCACACATAATTTTAAACTGGAAATTCATGGGGATGGGTGTAATTCTTCCAGTTCCTCTCGTGTTCTCCCAGGTATTCAAGGTACTCCAGTTTCATCCATGACAGAATTTCCTGTCTCCATGTTCCAACCACAGCCATTACGGGACAGCCCCCACCACATGGCAGCACTTCTCAGCAAGGTCTTACTGCTCTTGTAGTATAAAACAAATGAGTGAGAATGCAATTTTGTAATTTTCCTGGTGTATCCATGGGAAAAAAATGGAAAAAAAAAAAAAAGAAGAGAAGAAAGTAAAAAAGAGAGACAAAAAATGTAAAAAGAAAAAAATAGAAGTAAAAATGCAGACAAAGAACAAAACACTGAAGCGCCATCCAATGGAAGTAGCACTAAGTTCCTGAAAACTTAGATGAATTTTTGGTTTGATCTTTAATCTAATCTGCCCTGGGAAAATAATTTTCATTTCATGCACTTACATTTCTTTTCATATTCCTTCTCTTTTCAATCCAAGTTTTATTGCTGGACTGTTCTAGCTGCTAAAAGATGGTAACAAAGTGAGACAAAGCTTGCAGGGCTTTCTGCAGATTCAAGACAGTGGTGGCACAACAATCCCTATTGGTGGAAGTTTAAAGAAATAATGGATCTGTCTCTGACCCTGTCCCTTTAAAAGAATTTCACTGATAAGTGTTGGTAGAAAAGGACTGATTTTATTGACTTGTTCCTTTGAAAAATAGGGGACAATAAAAATAACATTATTGTATAAAAATTATATTGATTAGTCTTTTTTTGTGGGATAAAGAATTTCAAAAGAGAAAAGTTTCAGTGAATGAAAGCCTTGAAACAATAATTAGAAATATGCAGGGATTTTTTTCCAGCTATTTATAATATGTTTTTCATAATTCTAACCTTAATCCCAAATTTAAATGCAAGAATTGGTAAAATATTTCCTCCCTTTTCCTTTTCCTTTTCCTTTTCCTTTTCCTTTTCCTTTTCCTTTTCCTTTTCCTTTCCCTTTCCCTTTCCCTTTATGGATGTGTTTCTCCCTCCATTGAAATTTCAGTGCCTAGTTAACCATTCTCGCCCCTCTTTTGTGCAATTCTTAGAGATTCCTCCAGGAATCACTTTTCACATTGAGCCACTAGAACAAGGAATTATTAATACATATTATATTGAAGATAGTCCTTGTTTGACTGTCTACTCACAAAGGACATCCCTCAATGCCTGTTTAGTCAAAATTGTGAAAGTTATTTGAAAAATGGGTGGGGGGTTGGAGTAGGTCAAAAAATCCATTTCCTTGACAAACCTTAAACAGTCTATTCCAGACTTTTCAGAACAAATTAATGATAAACAGAGAGTTGTGAATGGCCCTTACTTGATATCATCTTGATGGGAGTTTTACTTATGGTTTACTTTTCTAATATTTCTGAATATTTCTAAAAATTAGGAATTTATGACCTTGACCTAGGTATATCTGATGTACATTATGCAACATGACCCATCACAGGTTTTCATAGCTCCAGTCCTCCACTGCACTCTTTGGACATCTCCTGCTTTCACAGAATTGCAGAATCAGGGAATGGTTTGTGCTAGAACCTTTAATGTCCATCTACTCCAACTCCCCTGCAGTGAGCAGGGACATCTTCAACCCCTCCAGGCTGTTTAGATCCCCATCCATCCCAAGTCTGAATGATAATTGTTTTTTTCTTTTCCATAAATTTGGCTTCCTGCACCAGAAGTTTATGTCACGTACCAGGAAGAAAAACACAAAGCCGACCCAAAATATTTTCACAAATATAGAATGTAGAAGATGATCAAAAGAAAGTATGATACATACCCTGCCTTTCCCACTATTTCCTCCTGATCTCTGTTTCACATAATTCCCCCTGCAGCAGAGGTAATGGATATAGTTCTCCCAGCTAAAACATCTCTACATATTAAGCTCTTCCAGTTTGTGCACAACTTCCCTGTGCATTTGATGAAGAGAAACATCTTCCTTTGAATAACTGCAGGCAGAAGTGCTGTCAGACTCACTTAATGCTAAGAACAAGGTAAAGTTATTTGACTTTATCAGATACCTTGGGTTGCATCTGATGTTCTTGAGTCGTAGAAGGTTGGGTTGGCCTGATTTGGTAGCTAGTCCCAAACTTCTGATTTTGTGCCAGACACTAGCCCAAAATATGGCCTTGGGCATGTCACTTATACTATCCTTGCCTCTGTGCTACCATCAACAAAATGAGATCTTCCTTCTCTGGGGGAACTGTGAGAATTAATTAGCTTGTGTTTGCCAGAACTTCTGAAGTGCTAAGCAAATGCTGATTAGAATAATTTTACAGGCTTCAGAGGACCGCATATCTCAAGGGATCATGTGGAGAACTCTCGATGGGGAAGTAATGCAGCACACTCAAAAATGCATTTGCAAGACTTTAGTCTATGTTTCACTTGAGTGCATTCATATTTTAAAAATCTTATGGCTCTATTCTTCCTAACCCTGCATACTTCATATCAACTTGTGTTTAATCTTGCATGCAGAGGGTGAGGAAAGTGTCTACAAAGCGGTCCTTCCTCACTCCCCTAAGGAATAATCTACTCTCATCACCATAGCATGTAACTGCAAAGACTAAAATAGCCTTGCAAAGAAATGAATGTTAAGACTTCCCACGGGGAGTTGAAAGGGGGAAGAGCAATGTCTTGGCCATATCATGGGGGGTTATGGCCATGGTAACCTACGAAAGGGCACAGCAGCTCCTTCTGCCTTTTGCATTTTCAGAACGCGAGGTTGGCCTCGGGGAGCGTCTCAGTTGCTCAGCATTTCCTCTTGCTTCCCTCAGGCTTCTTTGCTTGTACAGTCCTAACAAAGGAAGACTTATTAGCTCAAACTACAGAGGAGTGCTGTTGTGGGGCTTTGGGCAAGAGCTGGTTTATGTCTGGCAAACTCAGAGCAGGGGCAGGGCGGGCTGAGGCTCCCCGTGCGCGCCAGCGCGGCTCTGCCCTGATGCGCTCGGCAGCCTCGGGAAGCACGGGCAGGAACGAGCAGCTTTACGTGCCACAAGTATGAATTCCCTCCCTGGGAATGCTGCTGGTTCAGTGCTTGAATTATTATTTTTTCTTCTCTTAAGTAAAACTGAACCGTGGTAGGCTTTAAAAGTTACTTAATTTTTGATCTAAATGTGGTAGTTTATGCTGCCCTTCCAAAACGCCTCTGTACTCCTTATATTTGCCTGGTTCTTAATCTGATTTTCTACAGGGTCAGGCTTGGAGAGTCAGGTGTTTTGAGGTGTTGGATACTAAAGGATTTTGGGTCAAATTAGGTTCTCCTAACACACCCAGGGCATCAGAACTTGCCCTTACAATTTAATTCCTGAATATGTTTTCAAAAACCTATTTTTTTCATTTTTAAAAATAAAGTTACTCAGGGTTGTCCTGGATAGAGTTTGCTTACCCCATATCTGCCTTCTAAGTCTGAAAAGGGAGATTGTCCAATGGAAGGATCTAAATGTGACACACAGGAGAAGCAGAATTACTTCCGGGCTCTGCTGGAGTCAACAAGATTCAGGTTTGCTTTGTCCCTTAATCTCTCTATTCCTTGATGACTGATCAGTAAAATCAGAGTAACAGCGTTTTTCTTCTTTCCAGTCACAGTGAATAAATCAATTTTGAGACCATTAAAATGCTGTAGAACTTTAAATTGCCATAGTTTTTTGTGGGACTCTTTTGTGGGTTTTTGTTTGTTTGTTTGTTTTCTTGTGATGAGTATTCTGATTATTGAATGTTTTGCCCTAAATAGTATTTCTCTTTTTTCTTTTTAAATGTAACTACTTGCTAACAGTGAAAGTGAATTAAAAAGATAAATATAATTTATTTTAGAAAAAGCAAAGCAAAAACCTCTTTCTTAACCCTAAATTTCATTACTCAAGCTTTCTGTATCAGCACAGTCCAAAAGTCACAGAAATAAATGGGCTCCTTCCAACTTGTTGAAAATCAAGCTCTGGGAAAACAAAAGTCATGCTGACTGCATGAGTAATCCTATCTGGGTTTCCTCAATAGCCATGATTTAATTTTCTTTAAAGAATATAAATATTTCTATAAAGAAGAGAAATTCAGTCCCTAATTTATTATTGTTTAGTTTTACTGTTACAGGCCCAATGCAGATCTCCAGTCACTACTCAAAACTCCATTGGGATGACACACACCCTGCTGTATCCAAAAATAAAATTGATTCCCACATTTTTAACAGGTTTGGGGTTTTAGGAACCTTTAGTACTCTTACATCACTGCTGCTGTATCTTCCTCCCCTCCCATCTCCACATTTCAGCTACTCTGCTCAGAGTGTGGTAACTTGCCCAGTGTTCCTTGAAAAGCCTTCAGACCTTGCTTTCCTGTGTATTCCTTCCGGGATTTTTTTTCTTCTGCTTTTCCTCCTTTTGAAAGCTCCCCCTTAATATATTTTACTTACAAATAATTCATTAGAAATTTAGGAAAGCAGTCCAAATCACTCCTGAGAAGTCTCCTCTGCTGTCGTGCCAGAACGGCCTCCGGGTGAATGTTACACCTGCATTTTATTTCAATAAATTGTGCTGAGCCGCATGTGCACCTTAAAAGACGATGTGCTCTGCAAGTTGCCAACGAGTCCTTATGCAGGGAGGGTGGCAGGGAGGAAAAATTAGCCCTCCTCTTTCTTGTCTGTGACTTATTTGACCTTGAGACTTATAATGGCATCTCAGACAAAATGAACATAATCTAATGGACAGCGGGGAAGAGGGAACGGCTGGGTACATCTGTCGTATTACTGGGCTGTCTGAACAGTCAATGAAGCAGGTCCAAACCATAAGAGGCCTGTTCAGTTTAGCTCCAGGGTCTGCAGACAAGGAGCACAATCATTTATCTTTATTTACTGAACTCTGCTTTCTGTTTAAAAAAAAAAAAAAAAAAAAA
>VZTN01034386.1:0-26707 GCA_013400515.1 Erpornis zantholeuca | reverse complement strand
CCTACAGCACTGAGTGGTATCTATACCACAGGAGTTTTCAGGGAAGCTGAGAAACAAACATTAACTTGTACTGGAAATGGCAGCCATCCAGTAGGCAGTGTTGGACCATCCTTTACAATTCTTCACCCTAAATAAAGAAAAGCTGGTAACTTGCTATGAAAAATACACCTTTTTCTCTTCTCAGTTAGAAGATTTTCCTCTCACAATATCTTGTCAAACATGCTTTCTTGTTTCTGAAAAAGGGGTTAAAGTTTTCTGCTATCCATTCAATCACAGAGCTTTATGAAATAGGAGAATCAGAGGAAGGAAAGATGGGAGAGATCTATTGGTTTATTTTGTGCATCCCTTTGCCAAGAGAGGATTGCTCCCCGGAGTATATTCCAGAGTGCTTTGTCTAGTCCAGTTTTAAATGACTCAAGAAACTGAGCTTTCACCACTTCCCTTGGGAGACTATCCTGCAGTCTAATAGTCCTCACTTCTAGGAAAGGCTTTTTTCCCTAACTGTCAGACGTTTCTTTCCTTAAACTCATCCCATTTGTCCTAGTTATGGTCTCTTTAAGTAGACTAAAATTTCTTTTCATGCTTAAAGTTTAAATTCTTTCAATGCTAGACCATAGAATCCATGTTCCTTCCCTGTTTAGCTATGTTAAAATTCTCTCAAAGCTAGAAAGACAATTGTGGGAATGGCAAAGAGCTAGCTTTTAATCTTCACACGGTAAAGAATCCTCGCACTGTGCGTGGTGTGACTTTCAGATATTTCCCTAGACCATAATTTTATTCCAGTTGAAGTCAGTAGATTTTTCTCATTGATTTTAACTGTTGCAAGATAGTTCTAATTTTTATATGAAGACAAGGCACTAAATGAGCACCAAGTATTCCTAGCAGAAATCCAAACTGATCTTCAGTTTCCTTGTCTGGAAAATAAACCCAAACCCAACCAGAAAACCCGAGCAACAATTTTATCTACTCTTTTTCCATTTTATTATTAGAATTTTACTTTTCTGGAAGAACCTGCAAAAAGAATTGAATGCCATGTCTTATAAAAGTCTATAAATGCTTTTTTAAGAACTTCAGGATTCATTGAGATCCTGAAAGAGACACTCATGTGGAAGGAGAAAGTATTATCCTTATTAACCTTTCCTCCTGAGGAAAGCTAGTGAAGAAAGAAGCCATGCAGGGAAAACTATTTTAAATATGCTTTAGGGTGGAATTCATGCACCATGTAATTCCCTTTTAAGCTCGATATTGCTGGCCCTCTGCACAGGGGTGAATATTGCCCCAAGGCCTTGGCAATCAGGTGATGTCACACTGGTTTAACCAGAGCCAGTTCTAAAACAGATACATTGAGGCCTATAGAAAACCTTATGTTGGTATACACGGACCTAACTGTCTTAAGTCACTTTAAACCCACTTTAAGCACTGATTTAAACAGAAAATAAGAATTTCAAGAAGCATTTTGCAGCACTTTTAATCTAAGCTTTAAGTTACATGGTATGTCATGCCCCAATAGATGTTTTTTGAGTTGGAAATTCCATAAATAGGAAATATTTCTTATTTCACCCCACTTGAATGCAAATTTCATAGGCAGTTTTAATAAAAAGAAGTTTTATATAAGGTTTATAACTAGAATCTTCAGCCTCATCATCCTGAGCCTTCTTTTATGGCATTTGTTTTTTTTGCCTTTTCAAGAGAATAAGAATGTATCCCATTTTAGGTTTACAGGAAGCTCTTGACTCTCATTTTGGTTACCCTGCATATATCCAAAGTCATTTCACAGGCTTCAATCGCAGATATAGAAACCAAGAAACATCCTTAGGTCATTTATTCTGTAAATGAAACTACAGTTTTTCCTAGTTGTCTTTCAGTTTCATTTTCCATGGAATAGTCAAGGATTTATTCAAAATCATGTGATCCCTAAAATAATCATTATTCCCTATATTATGGCTAGCATTATATCCCATGCACTTTCACTTACAGGCATGTCTGTCAAAGGGACCATTTTTCAGCCTCACAGTTCCCATGGCTCTGTCACTTTCTTACTTACAGAGGCCCAAAATGGAAACTATTTTTCTTTTCATTATGAGCTGTCAGTTTTTCATCTTGGCACTGCGATGATAGACTTCCATTCATCTTCTATATTACCTTTCCTGAAGCCTCTGACACAGACTGACACAATGCAAAATGCAAGAGATCTCGGAGCATACATTGGCAATTTCTGGGAAAGGCGCTTGTCTTGGTTTGTTGTTTTAAATATATATTGAAAGTGCCAAGCTGCAGGATGCGTTGGAAATGTTAGTGGGGGATTCTCTGTTTGTTATGATCATTACAAAGCAACACTCTCACATCCTGAGTTAGAGCAGCTGGATTCGGCGTGGGAAGTTGTTGACTTCACCTCTTCTAAGGGCAGTGGGGAAGGAAAGTTTGCTGCGAATCAATGTTGGTGTAAGGAGATAAAAACAAGGCTTCATGGAGTGCAGCACATTGCAACAACCAAGACACTGCCACATGGTGAGTCCAGTGAAAATGCTGGGAAGTGTCTGCTTAAACTGCTGTGAAGTGACTGAATCATTTTGAGAAAAGGGAATGATTTCTATCAACCTCAGAGCAGAAAAATCAGGCACCCATTCACACCCAGTGAGACTACATGAAGCTGTCGGACAAACTTTTCTGGCTGCATTTGTTACTGTATTTTCTGCACAGCCAGTGTGGAAGGCAACACAGGGGCCCATAGTGGTGATGCTGTAAGGTACATACTCCCTAGGCACTGTTTGCTTATGGCAGCCTCAAAATCCACCCAGGTGGAATGGAATCCAAACAGCTTTCACTCTCACATCCTTCAGTAAAACTAAAGTACAAGACACAGCTTGGGAGGCAGGCGTGGATGCAACTTTCTGCATCCCAGAAATCCTGCAGTCTCATGAATTGAAAAATGATTTTTCTGGGAATCACAAAAAGTTTTCTGTAGTTTCTGGGGATAGCCATGGGTGATCCATGCACAAAAACCATCCAGGGCAAAATTGAAAGCTGACCACCACTGCCTGCCTGTCGCTGTGAAGTGGGATTAAAGCTCCAAGTTAGGTTCATAACATGCAATCTACTCCATTCAACAAAGAATCATAAAGAAGGAACTTGGTGGGGATCCTGTGGAACTCGTGTGAGCTGTAGACCTCTGTGTATGTCTGAGTCATCTTCAAGCAGTTCACACAAGTCGATAAAGTCCATCTCCACATCAGGAAACAAAACACCTGCTAGCAGAGCAATTCGGAGCCAATCTTCATTGACTGCTCATCCTCTTCCTCATAATGCAGCTGTTGTTTTCTGGGTGTGTGTTGGAGTGCCACAGCTCACTCCCTCAGAGATGAAGACAAGTGGCAACCTGGGAGGGGGAATATTCTGAGAGCAGGTTTCTTGGCAATGCAGACCAGACTGTACTGGTTTGAACTTTCTGCTCTATACAGTTCTCCTTTGTATCTTCAGACAGTGCCAAATGTTCTCCTGCTGTTCTCTAGGGGGCATAAGACACGGTCTCAGTTTCATACTGCAAAAACTCACAGCTATAAGGGGCTGCAGCAGTATTTTAGATATATTAAAGTGTGAAATAAACCCGAACCATACGAACATAAGTTATCTTAGAGCTATATAGGAGCACAGATAGAGCCCAGAGAAGACCTATGGATAGTGTGGATGTGGCATTTACTGTGGAGGGAGGGATGCCTTTGCTTAATGTAGCTATAAATCACCCTGAAGCCCTTGAACTGGGAGTCAGAGAGCACCCTGAGGTGCAAAACCTCTGCAAAGTAAATGAAGTCTGTGAAAAGCCACATTGATGACTGGTCCAAGAACAGACCAAGAATGGTGTAGGATCCTCAACTTTACTAAGTAATCAACAGCAGTGCTCTAGTATGAATTCTATTCAGAAATTTAATCAAACGGAAACCTAAGCCCTCTTTTTTCTAGTCCATGGATATGGAGAATGAAGATTGCCTTTACTCTTTACAACAGTGAGAGTGACCAATATACATGTGCCTCAACATGTTTCACAAATGAAGTAAAGAAAATTTCTACAAAACCTGTGTTGCCCTGTCCCCAGGGGTGGATTTCAGCTGGTGGGCAATCAGGGCAGAGGAGACTTCTCTGATTAGACTCTCAGTAGCCCACACACATGCTTGCAGCTGAAGGATGCTTGGGGAGTCAGCTTGGCCCCTTCTGCTCCTGCCTTTGCAGTCCTGCCTTCCTGCCTGTGCCTGCTCTGCCCCCCTCACCCTTCCTGAGGCTTTCCTGCCTGTGCCTGCTCTGCCCCCCTCACCCTTCCTGAGGCTTTCCTGCCTGTGCCTGCTTTTGCCCTGCTCCACCTTTCCTGTGAACTGACTTCTCACTGTGAAGATCCCTGCTGCCACCACCACTCATACCCAGACAAGTTCCCTGACCCACAGCCACTGCTGCCCGCCACTGTCCCAACTCTGAAAACTTGGAACTGCTCCAGGAGTAACCACAGCAGCCTGTTCTCCACTGCCAGAAGGGACACAGAGCCCACTGCTGTCTGAAAATCGCTCCCAATGCGCCACGAGAGCTACGCAGCACATAGGCTCTGTCTGCTGAGCTGACGCTGGCAGAGCACTCAGAATTCTTCATGGTGATGCTGTCCCTGCCTTCTGTTTCTTTCCCCACCTGCCCTCCTTTCTATTCCCCTTTTATTTCAATAAACGGTTTTCAGATATATAATTGCCGAGTTTTGTGCTAAATTTTTCGTCAGAAAATCTATCAAAAGAATCTTTCCTGGCTCCACCTTTTTATAGTGGAACAGGACAACCAGCTTTTCTTGTACTTGGAGACTGGCTACCTTGGAGACTGGCTACATTCCTCTCAGACATCTTCCTTTTTAAAGTCTAACAACTCCAGATATTCTGGTTTGTCGGAGTCCAGGGAAGCCTGAAAGCTTCTCCTGCTCCTCTGGTGGTTTCTTTATGTCCCCAGAGCTCCTCAAAAGTGGCCTAGCCAGTGACCTAGGCTTTTGGAGAAGCTCCCTCCACTTTTGGGAGAACCTGGAGGCACCAGAGAGGTGAAGAGATTTTTGTTTAGTGAACCACAGAGAGTTTAGTTGTAGTTTTAGGATCTTGCTCTATGTATTACATAGGGACAAGATGGAGATTTTTGGGTGTGGTTTTTCCTTCTTTCTTCTTCTCCTCTCTCCTCATTCTCTTCCTCTCTTCTCTGACACCAGTTCCTGTGGTGTGTTAGTAAGTGAAAAAAAGTTAGTATTGAAAAGACATATCAATAAGATAAGAGTTTACTGGTGTTAAAAAAACCCCAAAAAACATATTGTTTCTTGAATAGTTGTTAGTAAAATATAAAAGGCAGCTGTCTTTTAGCTGCCATTGCCTTTTTGCCCTAGTGTCCTTGGAAGATGCTGCCACTATCTCTGAGGTCTCAATAAAAAAATATGAACAACTCTGAAACAACAAAAAAAGATCTCTTTCTACATTCTTTCCAGCATGAAGAACAAAAAAAAGAAAAACCCCAAAGCAAAAGACAAGAATTAGAACCCCCAGTTCCGACCTCAGTGGGGACCTAAACCTCCAACACTGTTTTTTCTTCATAGTCTGTGTTTTCTAGCCCTCTAATTCTTCTTGTTGCTTTTCCTTGCACTAAGTCCAATTATCTTCCTGTTTTCTTGAAGACCATATTTCATCACTGGATATAATGACAAAAAATGGAACAATCATTTCAATCTTTCAATATCTTTCCATCTACATCGTTGTCTCATGGTCTTGCTTTTGGATGAATGCATGAGAGCATGCTTTGCTGTTTTAAGGTCTTGCAAGGCAAAGAATACTTAGGTGTGAAAGGGTGTCTTGTCCTTCAAGGACTGAAATTCTAAATTTACATTTGCTAAACATTCTGGTTAATTGGGAGGGTTTGATGGGCTGGCAAACAAAGTTATATATACAAGTTTGTGCATCTTACAGGACCCTCCTAAGGCTAACAGGCTGACACATCATCTCACCTTTTATATTCCATCATTTACATGATTTTATTCAGAGTTAATAGTGTTGATTTTTCTGTATTATTTGCCGCACAAAACTCCCTACATTTTACAAAGAATAGAGTTACAGACAGATAACTGCACCTAGGAAGCAAAAGCTAAAAATGGGGTTTTATAGATGACAAAGAATAGCAGTTACCACTGAAAATTTAATTGAATATTCTACACATGAATGAGGAAATGTAAGGTACCCCTCATAAAGAACTAAAGAAATTTGAGGACTTTTCTGATCTTGGAAAAATTGAACTTTAGCAAGAGCTTGGTTTCACAGAAGACTTTGGAGAGAAACTTTGGATCCCTTGGAAGAGAGCTGAGGAAAAAATTCATGAGATGTTGGAATAATTTCAGAGAGTTCAATGAATCTCCAATGGGAGATCAGATTACAGTAGAAATCAGAGACTGAAAAGAGAGACAAGAGTCCTAGAGCCCTCTGATCTAAACTTAGAAAAAGCCATTAAAATTTATCTAGTTAAAGATAATAAGAAGACAAAAATTCAAGTTTTGTCAATAAGAAAATAACATAAACTGTTGCCAATACTTGAAATACAGGGAGAAAAGAGTCTTATCTGCATAAGGGTCTGAGAAATGTGATGAGACTTTGTAAGAAGCATCATGAAGGACTATGGAGACTAAAAATCTTGTGAGTGAAGCCTTTTGGAAGTAGTTGTTTTATTTATAAAGATCAAAATGATTTTGCCTAAGTTCTCAGACAAAGACTGAAAATACCTGGAAGGAAGGCAGTTTCATGTGGTGCAAAGAACTCTTGGGAATGTAGGGCTCTGAACAGTAAATGAACTCTTCTGGTTTATTTGATTTTTAGGTTAATATAGCTACTGAAGTAGTGACAAAGGATTTTGTAAGAAAATTGGTCACACCGAGTATCGAAAAGTAGAATTTATATTTTCTCTGGAGAATCAGATTTTCCAGGGTTATGTTAAGTGAAATACATGTGAAAACTTAGTAGTACTTCAGAAATAAATATCTTTGGTAATGACATGGTTTGAGTGGGAAGCACTTGAATAAGGAGGAATGAAGGATGTCTGGGATATGGAAAAGTGGTGAAGGAGACAATTGGCCTGAGACTGTAAAGAAGGTCCCACAGGAGTATGAGGAGGATGGCTACACTGCAGTTCATGGTGTGATTGTGGTTTGAGCAGGTAGCAGAACACAGTAGAAACACTCTGATGATGTAAGGGCTTCCTCCAATTCCCAGCCATGTTTTGTGACCTGTATCAAAATCCTGATAAGACAAAACCTACTGACCATAATCAGTCATGGTCATTCAAAGCCACTAAGGGGTATCCATATTAATTCCAGGCACTCTGTTGGCATCATGTACAGATAACTCACCTTATCCTTCTAGACTGTTGGCTTATGCTGCTCAAAGTCAGGTTCTGGGCTTTGGAAGAGGCTGCTGGGAGAAAGATTGTCCTAGTTTTGCCCTTTCAAAAAGAAAATTGCAATTAAATAATTAAGCACAGAGATGTAGAAAGATTGGATAGAGACTTCCTGAAAATGTAGAACATCCTTGGCACACAGACATGAAATTCTACTTTATCTTAACTTATATAGTTCACTTTTATTACAGTTGATTAAATTTTGATTAATTATGAATACATTTTCCCTATATTGTTGCAGTAACACATGAACAAGCAACTTTGTCCTGCTTTGGTATGTACTTTAAAAATCTATTCAAACATGAAAAAGAAAAGGCATTATATGGTCAGTGACTTCAAAGAGGAAAAGAATATGACCTTTGTCTTCCTGTACTATACCTCCTCAGGATTTCTTTTCTTAATTTCTGTGGTACACAGATGTAATTTCTATTATCTGTCCCACCATCTGACTGTCTTCTCCAAATATGATTTTTCCTAGTTGCTGAGGCATCACTCAGTGATTACATCACAGTAATTTAATTCACAGAGTGTCTGAGAAGTCCCAGATTTCTATAACCCAACTTGTTTCCAACAACTGCTGCGTTCAGCAATGTTCTCAGTGGACCTGGTGTTCTGATTATGCAGGTCAAGAACCTGGATGAATCATTCTGCAGATTATTTCCATTTCTCTACATGTGTTTGGTTTTTGTTTTTTGATTTTTTTTTAATGGGGAATTCAAAGAAGAGAGAAGGTTGTCAAGGTATGGCTGGGGTATACCCCAAGCTGTAAGAGGAACCAGTTTTATACCTCAGTCAGTCTTGCCCTCTATTGCCAACTTTGCCAACTTTGCTCCTAATCTAAGTAAAAATAAAAAAAAAAGTGTTATGTAAAAAACTGATGAAAAATATCATCACTTTTCAGGGAAGTTTTCAGAGAGGAAGTTTTCAGGATCTCTACTGAAGTTGACATAATGGTTTATGACACACATATATAGTCTTTGCAGACTAAACCTAAGAACTTATGTTGTGCAGGCCACTGATCTAACACTGCAAGACAAGATAAAATAATTTTTTCCCTACTTTTAAGGAATTAGTAGTGGCTTTGGTTTTGCATGGAGTTATCAGTTCCAGTATCTATGCCCTTTTTCTTTTGTCCATGCCTAGCTCAGATAAACACTGACTTGGCTGGCACTAAAACCACGACGTAGGCTCTGCACACAGGTCACAGACAGCTCTGCTGTTTGTAGGCAGAGGGTGGCCTCTCCTCTGGGTCATTCATCTGCATTGTTAAATGTGTTCCTGCTTACAGAACAAAGAGTGCTGTCCTCCCATCTCTTTGTAGTATAGAGAAAATTTGGGGTTTTTTCTTATTTAGCTTCCATGGTTTGATATGACATTGAACGCAGAAAATGGTACACACATACACAGAGACATGAATGTAAAAAAAAAGTATATATTATATTAATTGTATGCGTTAGTCTCCCATTAATTGACTGTGGAGGAACTCAGAGAATAATTATTTAGAATCTTAGATGTTTTTCAAAATTCAGCTTGCTGGAAATTATCCCCAAAAGATATTTAAACTTCTTGTGAGTTTAGAGTAGCTTGTGAGTTTGTGTTCCTGGGTTCTTTCTGAGGAAAGTGATTTTTGACTGAGAAGTGTAGAATTTTCTTCCTCTGGTAGGAAACCTAAACCAATAATTTTCTCATACTTAATCACTTACTTTTTTTAGCATTTTCTTCTATTTAGCACTTCTATTACTTCCTTTTCAAAGCCTGCATCCGAACAAACATCACCTTGGTATTCTACATAATGCACTAGAGTAATTGGAGGAAAGAACAGGGGAACATTCCTTGATTAAAGAGTTTCCATGGTCTTTGCAAGCTACAGAACATTTCTAGTCTGTCTGTGTTTAACCTGCATCAGAAGACAACAAGGGAATATGGCAGAAATTGACCAGACACCACAGAAACAGTGAAATTCTACTTTCCCATGAGTCAGGAAGGACATTAGCCCTAAGACCTAATGTCTTCCCACAACTGGGAAATCCATCTATTAATCCAGAGCAGAGATGAACCAGTGTGAATTTAGTCCCTTTGACTCTCACTCAGCTTTGCCCATTGTTCAGGAATTAAGTGATACAATAGAAAGTTAGATGTCTCCTCCTTTTGATGCCAGAATGATTTTTTCTTTTTCTTTTATACCCCTCTTACATACTCTTTTATATAGTTCTATGTATTCTCAGTGCTTTTATCCCCACACTTGTACCTCCCCAAGGCTGAGAACTCAGCTCAGCCCCACAGCACTGTTAAACCAGGAGAGCAAACATCCTGGGAGCCCCAGACACCAAGGGCCTCTCCAGAACACATTTGGGAACCTCAGCCAGGCCCAGCCAGGGGGAAGGTTCCTCACAACGAGGGCTTCACTCCAGCCTCTCATTGGGGAATCTTTGATAAATATGTTCATTTTGCAATGCTATAATTGTGTGTATTTCAGTGTGAGGTGTGCATGCATTTTTGGGGCATTCCACCTGCGCCAAGTGCTGCACCCAAGGATCCAGAAATAAATCCCGAGGTAAAAACCTCTTTTCCCCATAAACCATGTTTTGGTTTTAATTTTTAGACCAGGGAAAGGCAACACTTTTATAAAGAGAAGTCAAGTCTTGGTCTATATTGTGTCAAAACTATGAAAAATGAATTGTTCTTTACTATTGACATGACTGCAAAGCAGAGATACAGTGATGCACATTGTAATGGAAGAGCTGATTTTCCCTTTGTCTATGATCATAGGAGTCTGTAAAATAATACATGTGAGAGTGTACTTGTGTTCTTTCAAGACACAAAGGAAGGAGGTGGGGGAAGGAGTCCTGCAGCAAACCACAGGCCCAAGGGCTAAAGCAGGAAACCAAACACAGTGCAAGATCAAAGGATACCTTGGAAGGACCAACAGAACCTGCACTCCAAGCAGTCAAGAAATTGAAGCTGACACAAAGTCAGTTAAATAAAGTGCAGAGCTCATCTGCTGTCGGCAGCAAAGGGTAGTCACTGCTGTATTTCCACTTGTAAATAAATCTGTGTGCGTAACACAGAACTAGAAAAAAGCACAAAGATCATCCTGTCACTATAAATAAAGCTCACTGCTTCACACAAGGAGCTGTGTTTGTACCATGGAAATTCTCAGGTCAGCCTCAGCTGAAGCACCTGTGTGGTATTATAAACACAGCAGAAAGAGGACATATTAACATGGTGGGGAAGGTATATATTCCATTGCCAGAAGAAATACGTCCAGCAAATTTAAATAAAACTCTTCTTTATTTCTCAAATTTGTCAAATTTTCCTAAAGACTCCACTCTAGTAGAAGTCATCAGGAGTGGTGGAAAAGGGGAAGTTAATCAATGTTTTTATATTTTAGAACTCTTGATAATTGCATTGAAGCTCACATCTGTGCTTTTCTCTGTGTGCAATGTGTGAGTAAGGGAGAAATCTCTATGCTGCTGAAAATATTATATTTTAGGGGAAAGATTCCAGGTTTGACTAGGAAGGAAAGTGACAACAAATTACAAGGTGACTTGGGAAATGTGGAAACACACAGAGTCTAGAGTTCCCTTCAAGAACTGTTTTAGTGTTAATTGCCATTGAAAATCAAAAGTTCTCTGAGTTGTTAATGATGGAAATATCATCCATCCCACCTTAATTTTGCATGCGCTTTATATCAAAAATTCAGGATTATGGTTCTAATATTTTGGGTTTTTTTTGGTTGCTCCATTCTGTAAGGAGAAGATCAATTTTACTTAAAGTTAATTTTTTAAGCATAAAACGGACTTAGTAAATAAAGCTGGTAAAGATTACAGTGCAGCCCAGGTAATGCAAATTTCCAGTTTAAGATGAAATGAAGAACTCTGCAAGCTACATATCAGACATGTTGGTTAGCCCCATAAACAGCATCCATAGGAGTTTTTTCAGATATAGGTACATACATTTAGGGAGATAATTCCTATTCTTTCTTACTCAGAGCTGGTCACTGAGGATCCTTCTGTATGGAGACATAGTCATCCTCTGGAGGTGAATGGATCCATATCTCCTAACTACAAAACGTTGCCTTAGTGGAGGTTAAGGCTTAGAATCATCATAGAATGGTTTGGGGTTGAAGGGAACTTTGACATCTTCTTGTTCCAAATGCCCTACTATGGGGCAGGGACATTTTCCACTAGACCAGGTTGTTCCAAGCCCCATCCAACCTGTCCTTTAACACTTCCAGGGATGGGACCTCAGCACCCATGGGTCAATACCCTAAGCTTAAATCAGGTGAAATATCCCATTTCTAAAGAAATTTAATTGACCCAAGGCAGAGTGTCAAAGTTTTAAGGAAGTTTGTCAAAGTTTTTCTCTAGCTTCCTGCAAGTTGAGCTCAACTTGGTCTAGACTTTGAGACAAAGAGGTCATGAACTGACTACATAACCCAGATGTGCTACTCAGGTTATTGGGAATGAAATAGATCAGTTGCCACTGGTCTCAAAGATAAAGGTCAGTGGCAAACTACCCAATGAAGACAGGTTTCTTTTGTCAGTTTTTGTTTGGTTTGCTTCTTTTCCTGCTTCCATAAAGCAAGTGAAGAGTTTTGGGAGTAAACAGACTTCTTTGCTTGGCTGCAGACCAAAAGAGAGTATACAAAACAGGGCTTACAGGCTATTAAGATGATAATTGCTTATAGAGCTGCTAAAGCATGACATCACTTCAGACTAGTTCACCTGAGAAATTCAACTTCAGTAAGCCTGAAGAGTGACTGAAATAAATTAGGAGATCTGAAAGATTCAAAATTGCATCAAGCCTAGATGAGCAAGAGGAAGTGAATCAGATAAATACATTAATACACACATGGTGACGGATGAGGCAGATGACATTTTATGCTCCCTTAAACTGACTGATGAAGATGAGACAAATTAGAAATGGCTGTGGACAAGTTCAAAAATGTCTGCTAGCACACACTAAAAGGGAATCTTAAGGAGAGGCTATCAAGCATCTGCATGGTAAGAAGAAAAGTGTCCCTAGGGAAAAAAAAAAAAAAATACTGTGGGGCCTTTGAAAGGTTTAGTGGGACATATGAGGCTCTGCAAGGTGAAGTGAGACCCAGGAATAACATGGAAGATCTAACAAGTAGAATAATGATAAGTACCTTTCAGCAAAGGGAATGACATTTGCACTTTAACATAACTATGCTTTGTAAATTTGTGAGAATTTGTCAGAGAAAAACAATCTGTGTGTGAAAACAGACTGACCATTCAATTAAAGTCCTTGGTCCAATCTGAAAAAGAAACACATAAAGCTGTATTAGGAGAGGAAGTATGACATTATTTGTCCTAGGATCTAACAGAGGTTTAGAGATATTGCAGAGGAAAAAAAAAACCCAAATCTTATTTGAAGGTTATTTTTATTACCATTTGTCTAGCCTTAGAAAAGGATATGGAGACACAAAGTGTTCTAGTGACTTTTGTTGATCAGCCTGAATGAGGAACCCAGATGGCATTTCATTCATAATCAAGTTGTGGCATTTTGGCTCTATTCCTGAATTATCCAAAATGATGATTTTCTGTTCCACATCAGCTAGGAAGAAAAACATCTCCCAAAAAAGGAGAGACAATATATAAGGACAATAAAATTTACTTTGTTCGAGGTGTCTGTTGCACTGGAATTCCTTTTTTAGGGAATGTACAGGAATTGTGCTTCTATCTATTGCTGTGTTAACTTCAGTGTAGTGGCAGTCAATCCCATAGGCTTTGAATAACTTCCTGTACAGTTTTCCTCCTGAAACATTGGGATAATTCCTAAGAAAATTCACGGATTTTTGTCACCTTTTCCATGAACAGCTTAATGGGTTGGTTTCTGTACATTTGGAATACAGGCATTCAGGTGAATCAGTACCTCTCCCTGTCTGGTGAGGTGGATTAATAGAATTCAGTGCTGTCCACAAAGATTAAACCAGATCATGTGTAGTGACAGCAAAATAAATACCATATAACAGCAGTTGCAGCAGACGAGACATGGCCTATCTGTCTAGTCAAGCAGGAGAAAAGACACTGCAGCATCATGTCAAAGAAGCAAGCTCAAGGCATCAATTTAGGGGAAAAAAAATACCCAGCAACTAGTGGGTGCCTTTTGAAATGTTGTCTCATTTTGTCTTCATTTTGCCTTTTGAATTAAGATACTTATTCTAAAGACTCACTGGTTCTAAGATGAGTTCTGGAAACAATTTGCCCCACAGTCTAAAACTGTGTTTTCTCTGTTCTGCAGAGCACACAACTTGTTTGTTGGTTTTTGGTTTTTTCTTTTTTTTTTTTTTTAATTTTATATATTGATTCTATATATTTCCCTGACTAGTACTCAAAGAATGACACTGAATAAAATCTTCATCTGCATTTTATGAAATCATGACAGCTTGATATTACTGCAATGGGACATTTCACAGGGTACTGTGGGGGCACTCTTTATACCACTGACACAGAATAATGCAGTGTTGTTAGCTGTGCAGATCATCAAATCCAGGTAATTATCACTGCCACATGCTTTTCCGAAGATAAAAATATTAAACAGCATCATTGAAAATGCTGGCTGGTTTCTGAATATAACTTTTTTAAAACAGCATCTGATTTTCAGATTAATTGCATGACAATCGTGAAAGTAAGGAAGAGTTCAGTTCCTGGATAAGCTAAAAAAAAATTGAAGGAAAATAAATTGTGAGCAATTATTTTTTATGTTATTTTACTGAAAAAAAAAAGAAAAAAAAATAAAATAAGAAAAAAAAGAAGGATCACCTATTCTTCCCAACCATATGGTGTGCAAGAGCATTAGTTATGGTAAAACATTACTTTTTTAGTAAAAAAAGAGTCTTTTCTCTTTGACTTGATAGTGAGACAGTAGTGAAGTTCAAAAGCCATTTAAAAAGAAAAAAGAGAATTTTGTAAAAAATGGTTTAACCTTTTAGTACTTCATATTCTGCTCCTTTTTTTGACTAAACCTCTTCCCTAAATTTTTCTCAATTTACTTCTCTGGAGTAAATAACTTCAGCCTTCAAAAAACTGTATTTTTTTAGAATTTTATTATTAACCAGAAACAAAACAAACACTATCCAAATTTCTTTAGAAAATATGGGGGAAATTGTGTGCTGAGAACTCTTAAAACAGACATAGTTTGGCTATTTAAATACTGATTTAAATGACCAAATTTATGCATGAATGCATGAAAATCCTGAAGGTAATCTCCTAAAATTTTAGTCTGCTAATATTTAAATCCAGATTAAGGAAATTCACTGAACTAAATGGAGTTGCCATATGTCATGTAAGGTATGCATATTTCATACTTTGTTTATCTTTTACATTAATTTTGGAACTTGTTTGCATGGGGTTCGTTGGTTAAAATATCTCCAGTGAGGATGACAACAACACTCTCTGGAAGGTTCCCATGTATTTTTAATAACAATTTTGACAACTTTTATGATCAAATTTAAATTTTCTATGCTGTGTAGATGTTCATGGATGGTTTTTCACGTCTGTATCTGTGCACATGTATGCATATTGCTGTTATGCAGTCTCTCTGTGACTGACTGTAGGTTCTTCCAAAATGAAATTATTTGCTTATCAAAGATATCTTAGAATTTAGTAGTTGCAGTAAAAGAAAATATTTGGTCTTCATTCAGAGAGCTTAAGCATACTCTGATCTGGATGCATAGAAAATGCATGAATTTTTGTCAGGGAAGGTTTAGGCTGGATATTAGGAAATGATTTTTCCCCCAGAGGGTGGCTGGGCACTGATCAGGCTCCCCAGGGCAGTGCTCACAGCACCAAGCCTGACAGAGCTCAAAGAGTGTTTGGACAATGCTCATGGTGGGATTGTTGTGGTTGTGCATGGCCAGGACTTTGATGATTCTTCTTGGTCTCTTCTAACTCAAAATATTCTCTGATTCTATGACCAGAAAAAGCTGGTCAAAAGGAAAGCAAAAGATTTTGTTGACATGAGAAAGTCAGATGGCCTGGATGGGTAGGAAAAAAACAATTCATATGGGCTTTGGTGTGACAGGGAGTTCTAATCTATTGGAACACAAAGCCATCCTGGAGGATATCAAGAGCATGAAGAGGATGTTGCAACTGGGCCTGAAATCTGCCTTTGAGTTTGGGATTCTGAGACAGGTGTCTGGGACAGACAGACTTTAAAAGCAGCAAAGAGCAGAGACAAAAGAAGCAGGATGAAACACACCGTGGGAAGGGCATTTGAAAAGCAGAAAGGGACAGGAAGAATGGCTATAACTTGTTTTTGAGCCCTGTGGATAGTCAGTCTTTCATGGCCCAGACCAGCCCCAGTCAGGATCCTCATCTGACCCCTGCCTGTGACTCCAGAGCCTCATTTCAGCTCATCTTTGGCCCCCAGTACCTGTGCTGGTTTACCCACACCTCCTGGCTCATCCTCCTTCTTGGGTCAGCTGAGGCTGAGCTGCATAAGAAGCTCTCAGAAATGGTTGTGATCATCCTTAAAGGACTTAGAGGAAAGACTGGGCTATATTATTCTCAGAAAAAAACCCCACACCTTCAAAATTAGATGACATTTTTCAGCTTAGTGCTTTGTGCCTCAATATCCCCACCTCAGAGAGTACATTTTTAGTCTTGTTGTGAAGTTAAATATATTCACGCCTACAAACAGACAGATGGTATATTGTTGAGAACTGCTGAAAAGCTTGGGAAGAAATAAATGAATCTGTCTTCAAAATAAAAATTGAATAATATGGAATAAACATATGAGACTGTTTTTCCTTTATGAATTAAAAAGAGAGCATTTAATAAGTGCTCACTAAGCAGGTACGCTCCTTTTGGAAATGAAAAATGCAGTGGAAAATAATTAATGACAAACTAAAATGGACAGAATTAAAGAAGTGTGTTGCCTTAATTCCTTTTCTTGTGTGTATGTCATATATTTAAAAGCAGACTAATGTAACAGCTTACATTTTTATCCATACCTTCACCCTTAAAGTATGGGTAAGGAGATGTTTGCATATTATCCCCAGCTGGTGGGCCTGAAGTATGATGTTTTATAATTGGGCAGCTGTGAAAATTTTTGTGATCTCCCAAAGGCAGTGGGAATTGTCCCTCTCCCACAATGAAAACATTATTCCCTAGAAAATCCCCATCTATAGGGAAATAATCTTTGAATGATTGACAAAGTGTTCTGTTGGGTTGATTAAAATAGAAAATGCCACCTTCTCAGTCACGTTGGTTTCATGCTGTCATTAGATCTGTCTGAGCTACCCTATAGCACTTGAGAATCTTACTCCTCAGACCTATATGTTATCCAATTAAAATCAGAGAATAATCTGGGTTGGAAGAGACCTCTAAGATCATCAGTCCATCCTCTAACCCAGCACTGCTGAGCCCACCACTAACCCATGCCCCCAGGCATCATGCCCTTTTAAATCTTTTAAATTGTGCCAGGGCTGGACAACACTTCCAGTGAAGATATTTTTTCTAATGTCCAATCCATACCTCCCCTGCTGCAATTTGACCCTCTTTCCTCTCATCCTAGCTCTGTATTTGCATGGCAGATCTGCATCCAGATTCGAGCAGCCTAGCAGATCATCTGGATAACTCTAACAATCACTTATGTAAAAAAACCCCAACTACTCTCACCTTAGTCTGACACAGAAAGGAACACAATGGATTGCCTTTACTCTCTACAGCTCATGTCTAAGAAGTCTGTTTTTCCTCAGGAGTCTTCTGACCTTAACTGAAATGGCTGAAATTGCTCAGGCGTTTTGTGTTTCATACATTATCTGTTGTCAGTTTTTCAATACATATTCCTGAGCCTTTTTAAATGGTCAGGAAAATCATGTCAGCTTTCTATACCCACAGCCTTTTCAAACAATTGTTACATTATGAACCTTGTCTGGTCGAGGAAGCAGCAGCTGAGTCACACAAAGACCAAATTATCCCTTAGGCTAATTTCATATACCACAAACACTCAATCTAACAATTACTTGGATATTTTGGGTGTGATATATACTGCTCATATATGGAAAAAATAGACTGTTGTCATTGCTGAAAGTGACTGTTCAATTCACTGTGAAGAAAAGGGATGAGAGTAAAGGCTCTTTGTTTCTCTGTGCTTGTCTTCAAATTAATGCCACGTTGTAATGAATTCTAAATTTGATAAATAGTCATGATTTATCCCAAATGAAAGAAAGTGAACAGGGGAAAACAGCAGAACCCTTTATTTCCCATCTCTCTCCTTCGAGGTGCTTGACATCTTGCCTGCTTTTCATTTCTGAACTGCCTTTGTTGATGCACAGCTTTCTTCCTTCCCTCTTTGTGTGTTTATTTTTTATTTTTGTTTTTCCTCCTTGAAATTAAACTCTTTGTCAAATGTGATAATGGGTAGAGTCACGATGTAAATAGTTAATGATGCTGTTGTCTTCTGAGGATTTCTCTGGGTGTAATATCCCCAATCTTTATGCAACCATACACTTGACTTGCACATTCCAAAGCCCTTCACAAAGGGCAATGCTGCTGCTTGTCTAAATAGTACATGATTACCTCGGTTAGTTTTGTGGCTGTGGTAATGTTCATTTTATGAGCTCAATCTGGTTCTGAGCCATCTGAACTTGATATTCCAGATGCCTTATCCCTAGTAGCACCAGCTCATATACTGTGTACACATGTGTACAATGCAGGCTGCATTGGAAAGCCTCGGGTTTGTTCTCAAAGTCACACCATGCTTTCCTTCAAACCTTACAGGAAAAAGGGGTGTGAGCATGGGGGACGAAGGGGGCTGCTCATAGGAGCCCCAGATATTCAACAGTCCTTCATTTATTGTAACAGGAAGCTATCCAGTTTTAACAATGCCTATTTTCACCACTGTTAAAAGTGCCTTCATGCATTATTGTTGCATTGCCACGTGACACACAGAAAACAGCAAAGATAATGGGACATGGAACTAAAGCTGCCTTGAACTATTGCCTGTTTACCCAGTAGAACAAAGGAGTAGGTGTTAGCGTTCCTCCATTTACCATAAGTGTGTCTTTGAGGTAGTCAACTCTACCTGCCTGCTAACTTGGGGATAATAAAATATATACCTACCCCGCAGGGATGCTGGGATGCTTAATGAACTAATTAGTACTGTTCAGTGCTCTGATGGGAGGTGTTACCTGTGCTGTTGTTTAGAGCAGGTGTAGCTAGCACTTTATCTATTGCCTGAGAAAAAAAAAAAAGAGAATTTTCTCCTCGTTCGGGAGTTTTTGCATTACTTATATCCGTATAAATGCTCTCAAGCCAAGCATCAAAGTG
Organism: Erpornis zantholeuca; assembly: GCA_013400515.1. Classification (NCBI taxonomy): domain Eukaryota; kingdom Metazoa; phylum Chordata; class Aves; order Passeriformes; family Timaliidae; genus Erpornis; species Erpornis zantholeuca. The sequence goes on along the minus strand of VZTN01034386.1, from coordinate 7,967 downwards.
ATCACAGTCAGAGTCAGCGACTATAAACGGGAATGGAATTTGCCTGAAGAGTGTGTGAGTAATCATAGATTTCCATGGACGTGTTTGTGTATGCATTTAGCATCAAAGTCTTCAGAATTTGCTGCTTTCTACACAGAGCACAAGTACTGCCTTTTCGATGGATGCTGCTAGTTCCTAACTGTGGAGGGTATGAAAAGAAGGTCTCTACTGGAAGCTGCAAGAGATATTTAAGTAACTAGATTATAATTCCCCTTTGCCTTGTGGTAAAGACCCTGAGGTAAACCCTTATTTCTTATAAAATAGCAAGAACCTGTACTTGCAAGAAAAGGTCTCAGATTTAGCCCTCATCCAAAAAACAGTGCCTCTGGTGACACTTAATGCCCAGACACAAGCTGGAAGATTCATTCAGCATTTAGGCACCTACTGAATCATCAGGACCATCTTCAATTTCTTTGCAGTTGTTGTGATTATTATTATTAATATGATGATTATTATTACCATGATTATTGTTATTACCATGATAACTGTTGTGCTAGCACCAAGTTTTGTACCAAGTACAAAATTCACTTGATTTTTGATTTCCAATCTAAGCCATGGTCAGTGAAGGCCTAGTCAGTATAGAGAATGGAGTCTAGGGCATTATCCTGTTCTACAAATACAAGTGTGTGTTTTAAGATGAAATTAATGGTATTCTAGACTTCATTGGCTGTTTTGACTAGTATTTTATTGATAATACAACAAATCTTTGTCACTTGGCATAATGTAGGTTGGTAGAACAGGTATCTGAAGTCCTGCTCCAAAACTGCCTTCTTTCAGAGGTGGGAGCACATTGCAATAAGAATTATATGAACATATTTTTTTCATTGTAGCCTGATGAATTAAAAATCTGAAGATGAGCACACCAGAGATGCTGAATGTAAGATTGATTCTGTTTCTGTCACAGCCTGTGAAGCCCATGGATAAATAAAGAGGCAAAACCTGTAGGTAGAAAATCCCTTCTGATTGGAAAATGCACTCTATTGAGTAATGTGTTTGGGTGTATATGGTTCACATCCTCTGTGCTGCTGTGAGACATTGAGTTTTGCTTCAAGATTTTAGAATAATCTATGCCTCTAACTAACATCAAGTCCTGTGTGAAAGGTGGGAAAACAAACACTTGTCCCCTCACTTCCTCTGTCATTTAGACCATAATTAGTGAGAAAACAGCTGAAGCTGTGTTTGCCTCAGTTCTTACCTCATACTCTTACATGTGTGTTTGAACTCAAATGATTTCAACAGGACAGAGGAATGTACGTGTTCGGCACAGGGATCTAGACAGGCTTAAAATTCGGATGAGACTGGCCTAGAAGTTGGATCTCTGGAGCAAAAATCTAGTTTAATAATCATAAAACTTATAGGCTTTTATGGAAAGAAGCATAGGCCTCAACACATCTATTATAAATATTGGCAATTAGCTGAGGCAGGGACACACGACCCTTGCCTGTCCCATGGGGAGAGTGAAGCACTGCCAGGAGAGGTGCAGCTCACCCTGAGTTTCCAGAAGGCACTGAAGGGAGGTGGATATCTCTCTCCAGTGACTGTAGAGACAACCAGGGAGACTGTGGATCTGACTTCATTCAGTGTTCAGAGCCAGCATCGTCAGAAACTCGCATAGATCTGTATTTTTGTATAAATATATGCACACACTAACTAACAGCTCAGCAAGTTTACTTTGTAGTACAACTTCATATGGCATGGCAGAGGAACACAAACCAAGACTGAGGTCCCCTTAAAGACTCTCAAATATTTTGGCTTGGATTAAAACCCTTTTGAGTGTGTCTGAGCAGAGATAATCTCCTGCAACTCTCACATGTTCTGAGGTATGATTGAAAGCACTTTTGTAGACATGGACTTGTACAGATAAAGAAATATATTGATTCCTGTGCCTTCTCCATGGCATGGTAGGCATCATACCTGAGACCATTATCCAAAGTACTGTCTGCAATTAATCTTTTGGGCAGTGTGTAATCACCCAAGGTGTATAGGGCTAAGTTTCAACTAGATAATGACACAGAAGTGGGTTTGGAGGGGGAAGAGGAAGGAACACCAACTCACAGTTTGTTTGCTGTGTCTATCAGGAAAGAGACACTCGCAAAGGTTGTCTGATGTCCAGTGATGTTAGGGTTTCAGACAGGGTGAAGGACAAAGCAGAAGCCCTCCAGACTGACTGCTGAAAATGAATGTGTGTCTTTTCAGTGTATTTGTACAGGAGGGAAGAGGGAGAAAAAAAAAAAAAAGGTGAAACATTCCAGATGCTTGCCTGCAGTAAAGCATTTCTGGCTGTTAGTTCCAGTAGGTCATTACTGCATTAATTTGGTGTTTAATTAAATGCCTGTGCAACAGACCATTTATTTGTTATCTAATATTAGCTTTAGTTCTTATCAATTAAATGCTAGCTGAGGGCTTGATTCACTTACGTTTTATGTCCCCTTACATTCTATTTTTTATAAACAAAAAACAAGGACTCTACACAGAGAGAAGATTTACACCCCTAAATTTCACAGTGTGTATAATGCAATATGCTGAAGTGCTTAGGCAGAAAGTGCTGAAACAAAGGGAGAGGGTTTTTTTTTGAGAAAAGGAAACAGGCATCTTGTTTCCAAACAAGTGAGAAACTAACTGAGCTACACAAAAAAATGCCTCTTACAGTGTATTTCCAATGATGGTCTAAGCTAGATCATGCATTCATCTGATTTTATTTGTGAATTTTGTTTTTTATTTTAGGAAGCCATACTTAGAGCAATGTGACTTTCCACTGGGGCTTCTTTCAGGATATCCATTTTTCTCTCCCCAAAGTGGAGGAGTCCCTGCTCCTTGTTTGAAAGCTGTGCTCCATCTAAGCCTCAACCTCCACCTTTCAGAGATACTTATTTTCTTGCAGGTCATAAAAAAACTCTTGATGTTGAAAAGTCACTAACATTGGTGTTTTGGGGTTTATTTATTGCTCATAATAGTTGCAGAAAAGTGTCAAATTGTTGTCTGGGTTACAGAAATGTCTGGCTGTTATCTCAGAGGTTGAAATTTCAGAACTCAGAGTCCAGGTGCTCCCACTGAAAAGATCTGGCAAAAGCAAGTCCTGACTAATGGCTTTAAACTGAAAAAAAATAGCTATATAGAAGCTATTAGGAAGAAATTTTTCCCTGTGTTGGTGGTGAGGCCCTGGCACAGGTTGCCCAGAGAAGCTGTGGACACCCCAGCCCTGGATATGTTCAAGGCCAGGTAGGACAGGGCTTGGAGCAACCTGGGATAGTGGAAGGTGTCCCTGGCCATGGCAGGTGTTTGGAACTGGATGAGCTTTAAAGTTCCTCCCAACCCAAACCAGTCTGTGATTATGTGATGTCTAGTTCAGATGTGTGCTCTTGGTTGGAAGAGTCTCTAGAAGTCTGTCTCACTAAGCACTTAGAACAGAGCTGTCATACCTGTCTGTGAACACTGGAGCAGTTAAACTTCTGCTACATGCACATCTTTCTGGAGAGAATTGTTTGTGCTGTCCTACCAAGCTATCTTTGCATACAACACCAAACCTCTCTGAACAGCCCTGGTCAGCTTGGTTTGGAAGTTTGACTCGTCTCACCCTGCATCTGGATTTTAGGGCCAAGCATCCCAGAACAAGTGCCACAGTAGTAAAGGTACAGGACACCACTGATCCTACAAAATCAGGCTGGACAGAAAAATCCTTGCACTCCATTTCTTACTCGATGCACTACACTACGATTCATAACCTGGTAAGCCCTGAGTTTTTGACAGTAATGGTCTGTTAATTGGGTGAGAAAGACACTTTAGAAAAATAACTATTAAATTTTAGTATCAGAGCTCGCTTCCTTGTAGCGGGAGTGGATTTTTTACATCCAGTTTGGAAGGTAGGCTTTGATCAGTAATGCAATCTAAATGAATAGTCAGACCTATCTAGCTATCTCAGTCTCAAGAGTGGTGGCCTCTATTTTGGCTGGTGATAAATGCTGAACATTATTTTAGAATTGAGCCTTTTCTGCTTTTCTACAAGTAACTATTTGAATCATGTCAAATATATGTTAAATTATACATCTAAAATAAATTTCCTCTGGATTTTATGAAATTCATTCTTTTTGTGAATTTGAAAGTCACTTTCCTAACAGGTGTGGTAAAGCCTAGTAAAATCAGATTGACTCTCACAGTCCCATTAAAGGCTGCTTTCAGAAGTCAATCATTGTAAAATTGTTTGCTGCAGTTTTTGAAGCAGTCACCTAAGAGTCACATTTAAAAAAAAAACCACAGCTGAAATTCAGGATGCATTCTAAACATGATCATGTACTTTATATAGGGCTTTGCAATGACATAGTTAAGTTCAAAGTCATTTATTACAATCCAAGCAATGGAGAACCATGGATAAGGCAATACCTTTTGGTTCACAAATGATAGATACATATCCAATGTTGTCATCATATTATCATTTTGGTTTCATGATACTGAATCCTTAAACAGTTTGTAAGAAAGGAGTGGATAAAATTAGCCTACTTCATGTGCACCTATTTTTTTTTTTGCCTAGAGTTTGCAGGCAGACATAGTTTCACACAAGTCAAAGAGTAGAGATCATAATTCAGCACAGGATTTGACAAAAAAGAGAGAAGCTCCTTTTGACAGGAGTGAAGCTGAGAAGCAGGATCACTCTTAAGAGGCAGACATTTGTTGGTCTCTGTGGTATTGGAAGGCATTAAATACCGTGATACAGTGGGAATTGCAGTGCTCTACATAGAGTTGAATTGGATCAAATCGAATTGAATCAAATCAGCTAGAATAGCAATCTTGCAGAAAACAGCAGATGTTTACATGATTTGCTCAGCTGAGATCCAAAATCTGAGCCACAACAGTGACTGAGAAACACCCAGCAAGGTCAAATCTTCTGATTCTTAATAACATTTATATGAGTACAGCCAACACAATTATCAGACCAATAGGGACCATTCTGTCTACTGAAAGACATTTTTGTGTGGCATTTAACAAGGGAAAAAAGAAAGTCTGGGAACAAAGGGTACAGGGAAAAGAAGGAGTACTCACTGAAAAAGACTCACAAAGCAAAAGTGATAAGGCAAGTGGGACTGAAGTAGAGAGATTTGGGGTAAAAAAAATGTGGATCTCTGGGTCTAAAAAATGTGGGGAACAGAGATGAAGGTTCCTGAATAGATGTGGAGAACAGGTTAAAAGATGAAAGATGAAAATCTCCCACATTATACAATGCTGATGGAAAATACATTCATAAATGTAGAAAGCCAGAATGAAATGCAAAGTTAGCCTCAGCCCTCACTATCCCTCCAAGGCAGACTCCATAGACAGATCCATGCACAAGAAGTTAATACAGAGGACAGACTGCACAAAGACAACATTTCAATAGTGGAATGAGTAGGAGACCTCAAAAACGGGGAAAAAAATGAAGACACTTTGTAGAAGGAGCTGAATTCTCTGTATTAAAGGGGGCTGAGAGAGTGAAAAAGCCCTTTACTCCGTCTGATGAAAGTCCCCAGTGAAACAGATGCAGTGAGGAAGGGAATGTATGCTCCAATTAAGATCTGACATGAAAGGACCAACACACCTCCCTTGTGAGCACATCCAAAAGGCAAGGTGAAAACATTCTGGGGATGAAAGTTCAAGGGGGTCTACTGTGTCGAATCTCATTAGGTCCAGATGGATATCAAACTGGTGGATGTTTTCAGAATTATCTGTGTCAAAAATGTTGACAATTCTATGAAGTAGCAGCCCTTTTGCCTCTGTGTACTGAGTACAAAATCACCTTCCTATCCCATTTGCTGTTTTTACTTTGGTCTTTCTTGCAAATCCTTACTGTGGGGTAGTTAATATACCTTAAACCAAAATCTCAGTGGACTTCAGGCATTAAATTTTCCTTGTGAGGTAAGGTATTTATGGATATTATTGCACACCTCACGTGCCTACTTCCTAACAAAACTTCTGCTTGTTCTTTACGTAGATGAGCTGCGTTAATTATCTTGTTTTCAGTGAGACAAATAAATAAACATATGCCCCATGCTTCTGTGAGAGAAGTCAATGAAAAGAGTAAACTGAAGTCTGATGGGCAATTGTAATACTGGAGCTCTCCTCACAGAAACCATTTTTAACTTCCTTGCTTCCTTAACATCTAACAGCTACAGCTTTTTAAGACTGGTGGAAGCTTTGCCATTAGTGTCAACGAGTAGATGGCAGAAAATTAGCTTTATTCCAAAAATTAGGGAAATGAGTGGCATATAAACACTGCTAGTGCAAGGTTTGCCATTTAAATACCACATAAACTGAAGGAGTGAAACATGAATTACTTTTATTTCACAAGTGATGTGCACAAAATTGTGTTACATACAGTTTGGGGGGCTCTGCTGGTTTTAACAGGTCAGTAAAGTGTGACACAATATTTGAGTCCTCAATAGAGAGAAGTGTGAGTTGGAGCTCTCCTCTCCAATCCATGTTCCTGAATCTCTAAATGTCCTTGTATGAAAAACCTGACAGCTGAAGTATGATGCAAATAAAAGACAGATTATCTACATTTGCCTTTTTTATCTGCATGCCTTTCCCGTTTCTGATTTGGGGGAGGGTGGAGCTTGTAGCAGGAGAGGAGCTACCATGAGTAGATGTTGTGAGTAATGACATCAAAACTGAGATATTCAGATATCAGTATTCATAGCAAACATGTTAATATATTTTAAAGAAAAAGAAAACACAGCATGCCTCCAACCTTTCCCTGGAGATGTGTCTCAAAACTTCTCATCTAACTGGTTTTAAATAAAAGTAAGCTCACGTCACTCTGAATTAGATCAACATCAAAGTGAATGACTAAATAAGGAAAGAACTTATTTATGTGATGTTCTGTTTCACAAAGGCTCCTTCCGCTGATGAAGAAATTGCCATTCTTTGCCAGAAACATTAGTAGCAATTTTCTCTCTTGTCCTCACACTCTGTGTGCTGTGCTCACACTCTGTGAGCTGTGTGGCTCTGTTGTCCATTTCTCCTTCCCAGCAGACTCACCACCAGCGCTCTATCAGAGCTGTTATTCTGAGAGCAGTGGCCCATAAAACGAAGATAACAAGTCCCAACTCCCAGCAAGCTTTTCCTTGTCAATGAGAGATTAAAAATAACGGTCAGGGGCTTTGCAATGATATTTGCAGCTAACTTTACAAATTTTCATCCACAGCACCTGAGAATTTTTACCCCTTTCTAATCTTCTGCAGTAGCTTGAATTTCTCCTCATTAGGTTTCATTGGGCAGGACAAAAAGGTGTCATATGGCTTTTCTGCTCAGAAAATACATCATTAAAATAGGTATGCAGGTTATCATGTTGGTGTAGCTCCCTACACAGGCAGATTGAAAGGATTTTGGGTAAGCTCTAAAGTTATATATTAAATATTCATTCTGTCACTTTATGATTCTTTTTATAAACCACCAGACTCACAGGGAAAGTGAGGAAAATGAAAGCCTACATCCTTTTGCTGTAGGTTCCTATGAATTCAAATAAATAAACATATGTTATTGGTATAGCAGTGTGGCAAAGGTTTTTCAGCTTTGTCTGTCTGTTAAGAAGGCAATGCTTATCCTCCTTTGAAGTAATTTCTTAAAATCCCTCTCAGATCAGACACAAGTTTGTAAAGAATCTCATAATGCTTCACCTTCTAAAAGCTCTTAAAATTCTCATAGTTGGAAAGTCTAAATTCAGGCCAAACCCCGGGCTGTTTGGAGACACTCTCCTCTAAAACTCAGTGTCTGCATCACATTAACCTCATGATAAGACTATTCTTTGGTACATTTGCCAGGGCATATTCAGATTGACTTGATATTTGACTGCAAAGTATTTGTATCTCAGTACAAGCATCAAATCATTTTGATAGATCCATTTAGCACTCAGTTTCTAAGGAAGTTTTCTGCTTAAATCCTGCCTATCCCAGGTTTCCACA